>RJWM01038220.1:0-16901 GCA_004363535.1 Dasyprocta punctata | reverse complement strand
TTTGACTCCTAAATTAATATAAAGCACCAGGTTCATCAGTAATAGAATGCTTTATTTACGTATATTTTCCTCAACAGATGCAGTTTTAAAGCCCAGTAGCTAAGAAAATGAAACTTAGGAGTTGGATTTAAGACTGAATTTCATCTTTGTCACCTACTTAGCTACCTGATCTTGGAATTTAGGTTATTCCTCTGAGGATAAATTGCATCTTCAAAGTATGGATAGGAATATTTACCTCATAGTTTTAATATAGAGTGAATCACATAGAAGCATCTCTTCAATCCACAGAAAATTATTCTTAGCACCTTGTGCAGATATCAAAATACCTAGGTGCTCAAGTTCCTTGTATAAATGGTTTGACCCCATCACATACTTCTAAGATATAGTGGTGGACATAGGCAGGTAAAACACGCTTATTCCAAAAGGGGGGAGTGGATAAGGAGAAGTGAATAATTGATCCAAATCAAAGCCCAAACCCAGCAGAGTAGACATGAAATCCTATAGCCCCTAATCTGGCATCCTCTGCATACTGTGGCGAGTGCAAATCCCCCAAGAACTTCAGCAGTCCTGTTCCCATGGGTTTGTTGATTATCCACATATGGTTACACTGTTGGGCTAGTTTTGCAAGCTGTCTACCGTTTTTCCTTTCAGGTGCTGCCAGTTGTTCATATCACTTCCTTTCTCAGGTCCCTGCTGCAGCTTCCTTCCTGGGGCTGCCCCAGACATTGTTCCCTTGAGGGTCCTCTGCAGAGGCTCTGATCTTGTGAAGCACTTATGTTTGGCATTCCAGGCTTTCCTTTGAAATCTTGGTGGAAGACACCATGACCCCGTAACTCTTACATTCTACACACCTGTGAAATCGTCATGCCACCACATGTCTGGGCCTGCTTCAACCATAGCTACACTTACCTTGAAACACTTCATCTAAAAGCAGAAATGAACTCTGGAGTGGCTCTGAGTAGAAAGTCAGTGGAGGGCAAGCCCTGGTCTTTCCCTGGAGCAGTTCTGTCCTTGAAAGCCTTGGGCATGTGATTGATAGGAGATGCAGTCTAAAATGTCCCGAAGGCATTTTCCTCTTTGTCATACAGCTAAGTACATGGCTGTCTTTTATCTGAGGTAATCTTTTTAGCGAACTGTAGTTGCACTACCCCATTGTAAGCTTTATTTCTTTCTGACCAGACTACAAATTTTCCAAGTTTTCCTTCTGTGTTTCCTTTTGCTTTTAAATCTGTTAATCAAGTTAAAATTGGCCAATGCCACCCGTTCCATAACCTGAATGCTTTGTCTTTCTGAGATTTCCTCTGTGAAACAAACTAGTCCATTGTTTTTAATTTTGCTCCATAAAATCTTATGGAATGGATATAATGCAGCCAAATTCTCTGCAGTGCCATAACAAGAATGACTTCTATTCCAATTTTCTATCAGATCCTTATTTCCATCTGGCACTGTCATATTTACTTATTCCTCCACTACCTACTAAAGTACACAACAGTAGCAATAACTGAACACATGCTTGTTAAGTGATGGAAAAACTGAGTTAACACAGAAGTCATCAATTGCTTGCACCAGGACTTGAGTTCAGATGTGACTCCAAAGCCCATTTCCTCTGTTGTCTTGTCTCCCATACTTGTTCAGTAGTCTTTTTTTTTCTTTTTTTCTTTTTTTTTTTGGCGGCACCAGGGATCAAACTCACAACCTTGCACCTGCCAGACAGGCACTTAAGCCAGTGAGCCAATCTCCCAGGCCTAGTTTTTTGAGGCAGGGTCGCCCTACATAGCTCAGGCCAGCCTTGCACTCTCATTTTAGCTCAAATCTGCCTCGAACTCACAACGCTCCACCTACCTCAGCCTCTCGAGTGTTGGATTAAATGCCCAGCTCCAGTAGTCTTTTCTTGGTGGTGTTTAGAATAAAATAGTAGCCGGGTATGGTGGCACATACCTTTAATCTTAGCACTCGGGAGTCTGAGGCAGGAGGATCATTGTGAGTCGAGACCAGCCTGGGCTACAAAGTGAGTTCAAAGCCAGGCTGAACTGCATAGTGAGGCCCTGTCTCAAAAAATAGGGCTGAGGATTTAGCTCAGTGGTGTAAGTTCTTGCCTGGCAGGCACAAGGTTGTGAGTTCAATCCCTGGTACAAAAAAAAAAAAAAAGATAAAATAGTAAAGGGAGGATAGAAGTTGTAGAAGCAGTTTCTTCTAAATCCTCAGACTGTGTTTCCAATATGTAAGGTTTTTAAGGTACATCCTTAGCTGAAAGGGTTAAGAGGCAGTAAAAACTGAACGAATGCACAGTTCATATTCAGTACTAGTTAGTTGTTACCTATAGTTTATAAGGTACTTACTGCTCTTCTCACTTCGCATGGTAGGATGCTGTTATGACTTAGATCTAAAATATCACCCAAAGGTCTCATGTATTCAGGGGTGGGAAAAGTGATTGGGTTATGAGGGCACTAATTTCTTCAATGTGTTAATCCATTGATGAGTTCAAAGCTGAATGTGTTGCTTAGAGGTAGGACCTGGATGGAGGAAACCAGTCTTTGAAACATTTTATTCTTGACTCCATCCCCTTTCTCTCTCTTTCTGGCTCTTTTCTTACTTCTGCTTTGCAACCAGCTGACAATGGATTGAAGTCTCTGAAGTAAACTTTTTGTCCTTTAAGCTGTATTTGTTAGGGATTTTGCTTCCATGCTAAAGAACTAATATAAATGCTGTGGGGAAAGAATTTATGTTTGCTAAAGGCAGCGACAGAAATGGTAGTGTAAGGTTCAGACAGAGATGAATTATTTTAGATACTTCATTCATTTCCATACCTGTAATTTTTTGCCTTTCAGGATTCATCCCACAGTTCGCAAATTTTCTTTTCTATTTATTTTGGCTCTGAACCTTGGTTGTACACTTTAATGAAGCATGGTCTTTGTTATTAATTGCAGTTTAGGAAAGACAGCCACATGCACAAGAATACATCAACTTTGTTGTTAAAATGCAGTGTATTTACTGACTAATTTAGTCCTGAGTTGTACCACTAAGGTATCTGAATAGAATTCAGCCATTAAAACTCAGTTTCTCCAGGGAAGTTGAGATTGTTGGCAGGGGGAGATGAGCATCAAGAACAGTTGGGAGAAGCAATTCGATGAAATGATGTAAAAGAAAGTAGAAGAAAATATTTGCAATGCCACTGAATTGTGACCTCAGGAAACCTTTTAAAGGCAGGTAAAAGTTTAAATGTTGCTGTTGGAAGTAGGACGGTAACAGGAGGTACAATAAAACCTACATTTTTTTTCATTACCCTTAAAATAGAAACAAGACAAAAAAAAAAAAAAAGGAGAAAAACTGCTAAAAACACTGCACTTGATAAGTCAATTTTCTTTTTGTTTCCTTTTCACAATATGGTCTCTCCTATAAAGAATATGAATTACAAATATGAAAAATAAAACTAAACAGTTATGTTCCTTTTATCCAGCAAGGGTTCATTTCATATACACATAGCTAGCATTTAATTGCGTGTAAATATGTTTGCTAATTATTCTAAATTGCTCATATAAAGGAACGTAGTTTCTCTCAACATAGTATAGTAATACTAATACAATAACATTAAGGAGGACCATAAGATTCTCAAAAAAATCCACTGGCCAGGTCTTGACTAGTAAATGATTACGTAGGGTTACCTCCAGAGCTTCCTCAGTTCAGTCAGCTCACAAAAGACATGAAAGATAAATTAATTAATACAGACATAACATAATGCTTTAATACAATTTTATACTATACATCACCCTTTTCTCACTAGGAGGTTCTGCTTTTATTTTATTAAACTCAAACACTGTTCCAATAATGCAATAAGTGGGTAGAGAGGCCATAACCTGAAAATCCACCTAAAATAGTGAGAGTTGGAAGTATAATTTGATCAATTGTAAGAAAAAACACTAAAAATTATTCCTCATTTCTGTTATTTCTTTATTCCAATATTTGGTCTTGGAAGACTCCAGTGCAGGAAGCAAACGTGCTGGTTTTGAGCCATTGTGAGTCAAGATCAGGTCAACCTCAAGGAGTGCAGCACAGAGCACCCATCATTTTAACAATGACACGTTGAGACCTGGACCACAGAAAACTTCCCCACAGCACAAAAATGCTTGAAAAGTTGATTGCCTCCTGACTGCTTTTCTGATGGATTACTGCTCTACACTTCTTTATCACATACCTGACTTGAGATTCAAGCTTGCTTTCTTTTCAACCTTTTCAAGGTTTATGGTCAAATTTTCAATGTCCTCACTTTTTCAAAACTCTTCTACCTGTGGCATCAGCTTTAACCATTTTCTGTGATATATTTTTCTATTGGTCGTTACATACTTGACTCCTTACCTTCACAGGGGCCTGTAAGATACTAAGTTTAGACAACCAAAAAGGACGCTTGCTTTGTAAATTTGCTTTGCAAGTTAACTGTCTCCTTGAAGACCTCTTTGCATGTTTGATACCTGAGATTAGTCTTTGTGGACTAATCATGCAGACCCCAGTGCTTTCAAGAGTTAAAATCCGTTGAGTAAAATACAGATGTTTTCTAATAATTACTGATACAGTGCAACGCAAAGTGCTTCCATATGCATTAGTTAATGTCAGTTTTATAACAATCCTAGCTAAGAGATGAGTAACTAGACTCGAGGATAAGATAAATAAGTAGATTTGCCTACAAATGTTGCTAAGAATGAGGTGTAGTAACTCTATCCCCTACCTGCACAATTCATATCCTTCATGCTTAGATATAGTACTTTTTTCCTATAAGCTACACCTAAAGAAAAATACTAATATTGCTTTGAATATCTGTTTTGCCTAAAACATAGCATCTCTTTTAAAAAATAGCTGCATATTGGTCTATTCTTTTACTCATTCAAGAAACACTATTTGTTCACCATGGCAAGCCACCATGCTAGGTGAAGGAATACAACAAAAAACAAAATAGGCAGTGGTTTGCCCATGTGTGCTGATGAAAACCACAGTGACAAAGATGCAAAGGGAAAGACCTACCAGGGAAGAAAACTAGGATGATGTAACAAGATAAAATATGGGATTTTATACTTGACTTAATGGTCACAGAATGTCATTTTGAGGACATAAAGAAGACTTAAATGTTTAGTGGACAAAGGAGAGTGTGAAAATCAGAGGGGCAATTTTAAGGCATAAGACTGTTAGAATGAGAGCCTTTTGATATGAACACAAGCTTGTATTCACTTCTGGGAGTGTCCAATGTCATAAATTCCTTCCTCTGGGAGAGGCACTTTGTAACCCTCTTAATAGTTGCATATTTGTTGCTTTCCAAGGCTTTGATTGAAGGTTAAGTATCAGATTTTCTGTACCTGTTCAGAAAACGGGGTCAGTATATAAGGAAATAAGCATGTCAAATAGTAAGAAGACCAATCACAGTCAAGACACAGGGCTTGAGGATGCTGATTTAAGCACCTTCCAGATGTAACTCCAAGAAACTCCAAGATGAGCAGCATGACATATTAATCAGTCAGGCCTACAACCCACTCAAAAGTTGTCTGAGTCATTTTTAAATACTAGAAATAGTGGAATCATATGAATACAGGACGAGACTCATTTAAAGTCTCAAAATCTACCAAAAAAGGCAGCTTTGAGTTTGGGAAACTTTCTATCAGGAGTAGCATGGACAAAGTCATGAAGAGGATGGAAGATTCCAGGAAGAAGAGACTAGTTAGAGAGAGAACGTGATGAATATTATCCAAAGAATCTATGAAGCATCAGGTGGACGAAGGCAGTAAGGGTTGTTTATCTTCTCTGGAAATTTTGGGGTTACCATAATTAGACTGCAGCTTTCTCTTGGGCAATTCTGACCTGCACACAAAAACAATAAGTAATTTTCATGATTGAATTAAGTATTCTTCTTACCAGGTCATTTTGGGCCTCTAACAGATTTTGGGCTTCTAGAGTTACAGATTTCTGCTCTAGAGTCAATTTTGTGATGTGTCTCAATCATGTTTACCCGCTTTGTGTTTTCCCCTTAAATGAATGAAATGATCCTCCAATTACTGCAGAGGAGGATTTTGTTTGCTTTTCACTTCCAGATTTCCCTTCTCTCTTAGTTGAAATATTGAATTGCTGCTGCCATGAAAGATTTAATTTTTCATGCCTGAAAATTCAACAGATAACGTTAGTTCCTTGTAACAAGTGAAGAGTGGTTTATTATAAGCTCAGACCTCCAACACCAGCCAGTCATTCTCACATGAAATGAGTATCATGAGCAGGGAAGGCCCAGACACCTCTGTGCCATTGCCTGTGATAGTCCAACAAGGGGTTCAGCCCTTCCTGTTCATTGCTGCAGGGCCATATCACAGAGTCACAGGGGCCCAGATACTATGATCTCCACTTTTGATGCCATCAGTTATGTGCCCCAGAGTTAGGTAGCAATTCCATTCCACAGGCATAGTGAGCAGACTCTAATGGATTCTGGCACCACACTGCAGCCACCAGAGTCTCTGAATGTGACAAAGCATCTGAGCTGTGTTAGTGAAAGGGGAAAATCCACCCATGTGAAGAACCCATGTCTTTCTCCCCTCACTGAAAAGCGTTTGCTAATTTCCTAAGCACAAAGCAAGTTTAATTAAAGGCAGTGAAGCAGGGGAATGCCACAGCTGAATGCATTTTTATGTGACTCACACAGAAGTCAGGCAAAATATGAGATGTGATAATATTAGCTTTGTTTGGTAAACAGTTGTACTTCCTCTAGGTACTTCCCTCTATCCCTGGGGTACTTTAAAGTATTTACCAAGTAGTGCTCCCACTCCCTCTCCTCTTTGTAGTCTCCAAGTCTTTCTGATGTATTAACAACCACACTCTGCTTCCAGGAAGCATAAGGCAGAGGCAAAACTCAGCAGGGAAAGTGCTTCTGTGCTTGCCTGTGGCACAACTCTGGGCTATGTCTGTTCCAGCAGCTCTGTCTCCCTGGTTCAAGCAGGGAGGTGACTCAGAGACTAGAGGTTTTCTCTTGCTTAAGACACTACACTTTTCTATATGCAAAGTTACTTTTCCAAAGTGGTTCTTATTCATTTGAAGAGAAAAGTCTTTTCTGGGTTAGAAAATAATAAAATGAATTTATCCTGCTCATAGAATTCCATTGAAAGCTGATCTGACAAGAGAATATGTGGTTCCCATTTATCATTCTTATTTTATTTTATTTTATTTATTTTACTTTATTTTATTTTTTTGCTATCTGGAATCCAGCTCAGGACCTTGCACTTGCCAGGCAAGTGTTTATGCCTCTGAGCTGCATTCCCACCCCTATCAGTCTATTTTATACTATGTGTTTCTACCATTAAACCCATTTGCTGTTTATTAATGCCATTTCATTTTTATATGAAGTTGGATTTTATTAATGACTTACTTGTAAATATATTTGGAAATGAGTTTTTAATCCATATCCATAAGCCAATTAATCCATATTCATGAATTAAATTTTCAACAAATATTTACTGAATGATGACTGTGTGCTAGATACTCTCACATACTATGATATAGTAGCTTTAAAAGCCCCTCATAGAGTTTATATTTGAATAAGGGGAGACAGAAAACAAAACAATCAAAAGTGTTATACAGTAAATGAATGAGACTGTGTGACAGAGGTGCTTGTTCAGTAGTTGTGATTTAAGCATACTAAGTACGTGAAGATTTGCAGATAAGATGGCATATTTATGAGGCATGGAGACTGTCAGAGAAAGTATTGTCCAAGCAGTTAGAAATCCCCAAATCTGAACTGGCAGCACTCAGGCTTGAGATTTGGGGTCTGCTTGGGGGCAAGGGCCTGGGCATAGTGAGTGCTATCAGCTGAATAGTTGATGTGTGTCGTGACTGGGATTTTATATGTTCCCTGAATGGAAATTTGGTTCCTAGATGATGGTCCTATTGGTACATGGTGAAAATTCTAGCAGGTGGGGATAAGGCTGAGGGAAGTAGGTCAGTGCAGCTTAACTTTGAAGATTATATATACAAATATTTTTTACGGGGGGAGGTCTGAGACAGGCTGACCATGAACTCATGGCAATCATCCCGCCTCAGCCCCCCAAGATCCTGAGTCCTTGGATTACAGGCCAGCACCACCATTCCCAGGATAACTTTAAAGGTGCATTTTGCCCAAGACTGTTTCCTTTTCTCTGTGCCTTCTGTCTGCCATGTGACAAGCTCCTTTGCTCTACCACGTGTCTCTGTCCATGATGTTCTACCTCACCAGGAGCCCAGAAGAAACAGGTCCAAGTGACCCGTGGACTAAACACTCTGAAACCATGAGCAAAGTTTTAAATGGTAAGATATCATTACAGAGAAGTGTGTAAAGAAAACCAGAAGTTCAAGGATGGAAGATTTGCTTATTTCATCACTAGGAGGCCATAATGATGAAAATTGTATTTAGAAATAAAGTCTTTAAAGAGAAAATTTAGTGTAAGAAACTGAAAGAGTAAATAAGATCCAAAATGTACAACAGATATTATGAAATGGAAAGAAACTGCTCAAAAGGAAAAAACAACTGGGATAGGGGAAAGGAAAAAAGAAGGCAGGGAAAAGAAAGAAACATATACATTCAAGATAGCTAATTATACTACTAATTTCTATTAGTTCATTGAAACAAATGGTTTTCGCTTATATTGTTTGATCAATTTTTCATTCCTGTGTCTTTCAATCTGAGCAACTACTTTAAAGATAACAATACACAATATATTATCTGTTGTTAATTTCCTATTGTCTTGTTTTGAAATTCTGTATCATTGTTTTTTCTCTTTAAAATAAAAAAAGGAAAGTATGTTGAAAAGTAGGTCTTATGCCTAAGTGACCACTGTCTTTGTAAGAAGAGGAAAGCTGGACACAGACATATACAGAGGAAAGCCTCTTTGAAGACACACAAAGATAGCCATGTGCAGATCTAGAAGAGCTGCTTCATAAAAAACAAAAACAAACAAACAAAAAAACAAAACAACAACAACAACAACAAAAACACAACCCTGGAGAAATCTTGACCTCAGAATTCGAACACACAGAACTATGATAAAAATGCTACTGCTGTTTGAGTCACTCTGTCTTTGATACTTTGACATGACCATACTAGCAAATGATAATGAAGTATGTAGTCAGAAATGAGGTCTGAGAGTTGAGAGAAATGGGCATTAAGTCAGGTTTTGTGGGCCATTGTCTTTCAGGACATTGGCTTTTATTCTGGGTAGAATGGAGAGTATTTGGGTGTTGTGACAAAGGGATATCATAATTTCACTTTGATTTTAAAATAGTCTCCATGGTTGCTGCATTGGAGATAGACTATATAGGGAAGAATAGTATGAGCTGAGAAACTACTTAGGAGCCAAAATCATGCAGTTGAGAGAGAAAGGCATTTTATATCAGACAGTAGTAGGAACATGATAAAAATTGATCATATTCTAACTATACATTGAAGCTAGAGGCAATATAATTTTCTGACAGATTGAAGAGGGCAAGATGAATGGGTAAATCAAGGGTAAATGAATGGTTATTCAAGGGTATGACTGATACATATCATTAGTGTCACATGGTGGAAATACAACATAGAACTTATGGGAGAAGATCCTACAAACAGAATTGGCAAAGCACCTACAAAGTTATAACCTTCAAGTAAATCAGGAAATGTATAGTTTCTCTAAGTAACATAAACTGCATCAAGGGATTTGGAAACTTTCTGGTCAGGAATAATGCTAGGATTGTGCATGCTGAGGACCATGGTTTGTACATAAAGGGACCTGAGAACATCATTGCATACTGGAAGTGGTAATATCAGCCAAAAATTTTATTGTGCATTGATTCCAGCTGAGCTTTCTGGTTTTGAACTATAAAAGTTGAAAGGAATTGAGATTCCGGAGCATTCTGAAGATACTTGTCACCAAAGTCAAACATGAGTCAAGGATGTTTTCATGAGCAACCAGAAATATAAATATGGTAAGCTATTTTACTGAGTTTTGGTATGATTATGATAGTTGTAAATTATCTTTCAAATGAAGATTGAGAGCAGAGCATTAGATATGATACTGTGGACTTATGGAAAAGCTTATGCTGGAGAAAAACCTTACTTCATTACCAATATAAAGATGACACACATTTTAGGATGATAAAAAAAAATCATTACAGAAATGTATGTAAGGAAACAAGAGGTCCAGAGACTGAACTTTTGAGTTGTTCCATTAACAGGAGGTCATAAAGATGAAAAACTGACTATGACGATTGAGAGAGAAGAGTCTATGTTGTAGGAGGCAAATAGGGAGAATGCAGGGTCCATGGAGCCAAGAAAGAAAAGTGAGTTAAGCAGAAAAAATTGATCCATGCTAACTAGAAATGGGGACCTGGAATTAACTTTCTAGAAAGATATCATTGGTGACCTGGGTGAGGAAAATCCAGGAAGATGGTTGTTGGGAGAAGGGGAGGGTCTTATTAGAAATAGTTTAAGAACTAATACAGGTGGTACACTGAGAGAGGGATCACAGATTTATTCTAATAAATTTTTACCTTCATAAAATTACAAAAATACTTGGTAGCAGGAGAGGAAACATAGTTAAGAGGTTCTTTATATGTGCTTACATGATGATTGTGATAAAGAAAGATAGCCATAAAGGAGAAGAGGATGGGACCATTGCAAGAGCAATGTCCTTAACAGATTGAGAGGATATGACTTTGTGCACAGTAGGTCAGCTTCCACCACTGTGACCCAATAACTGACATGAACAGCTGAAAGGTGAAAAGGTTTGTTTTTGCTCCTGGTTTCCATTCATGGTTAGCTGGCTCAAGTGCTTTGGGCTTGGTGACGCTTAAAATTCATGGTGAAAGGGGGCTCTGGTAAAAAACTGCTCACCTCAGAGAGACAGTGATGTAGTGAAAAAGAAGGGGCTGGAGTCCTAACATACTCATTAAGGCTACATTCCCTGTGACTCACCTCCTTCAGTGAGGTCCCATCTTTTAATAACTTATTCAGGAACGCATCATTATGATCCAGTTACCTCTGTAAACTCTATAAACAACGTTGTATGGGATCTTAGATGTGTGTGTTGGTGGCGGGGATGGTGGGTGCATAAAAACTGGAAACAAAATTTGGTTCATTCCCATTAACATTTAAACTTTGAAAAAGGAAATTAAATAATTACTGTATAAGTAATAGTTACTTAATGGAAGCAGGTGGGTGTAATAGTTGAAGAGAATAGCTCTGTGAAAAAGGCTTCGATAAAATCCTGCCTTTAGTATAATTCAACTGTAAAATTAAAGTTATACACTCCAAGCTTCAGTTTTATTTCCTGTAAAATGGAAATAATAATAACTGTCTCACAGGAGTTCAGTTTTGAAAAACATTTACAACTAGAGTCAAGTATTGCAAGTCCTCATTAGAGCTAATTATTTCACTCTAGAGGCACACCATAAGCTTTGGAACAGGTCATTTACAAGAATGGACAAAATATAGTACTCAAATCCACTTCAGAGAAATAGAAGAATCAGAGATGTTTGTTCAATAATAGACATACACTGCGATAACTGCACAGAAAACAATTATTCTGAGTCATCATGGCTCTGACTTCTGGCTGTGAGAAATTATTGCTGAATTAGAGAGATACATCTGACTTAGACTTTTTAGTCACCTCAGATGTCTCATACTGGAAATGAAAAATGTATAATAAGAATTGTCAGCCTATTGGGCAAACTTGGCATGACAGTCCCTGAGTTTCTGTTGCAAAGTTCCTGAGAGTTGCCTTCCTTCTTGTGCTTCCGGAAGCGAGTTGGACTTGGCGTCTATTATCCTTTCCACAAGTATCTTTTACTTAAATAAGCCAGAGCCCATGTCTGATGTTTACAAAGACCCTTAACCGATGCACTCAAAGTTGCACACTATGATGTGACATTCTGCTCTGTTCCACAGTTCATTCCTGACAGCAGTCCTAAATCCCTTTTTAATTCTTGGCTTAACTTTAAACATAAGAAGGAAGCTAACTCACTGGAAAGGTCCTCAGGAAACATAATTACTTGTTATCCTGTTCTCCCTGGCCTCATTTTATAGGTGAGAACTTCTCAGTAGTCTATTAAAACTATGAGCATGAATTGGATCTGCATTTCACCAGCTCCTTTACATGATGTTATAGTGCAATGTTTCTGTAATATGATGTCTACAGTAATTTTACTGCTGATTTTTAAAAAGTTAGAAATCCATCAGCCTATTAATGTTTGTAAGACTGAGAAGTACTTTATAAATAGGTCACAGTTCTTTTCCTAATTTCTTTCATTTGCCAAACTTATAAATAGTTTAAACTTGTAGTATCTGCCTTATAAATGCTCTGTCTGTGTCTCTCTCACTGTCTCTCTCTCTTTCTCTCTCTCCTCCCTTCTCTGTTTCTCTCTCATTTGTTACTTTCATGCAATAATTATTTCAGACTTCTTTTGAAGTACTGAATCTGCACATTTGAAAATGAATGATCAAATGATTTTCCTATATGATCTTTGACACTATCGATCGCCTCATCCTACAAATTCTTCTCTGACTTCAATTACTATCCCGTCTCTAATCATAAACATAGTTGCTCAGTATTTATTGAATCTCAGGTAATGACAATCTTCTAATTATAATGTATTCTATCGTTTACAATCTGCCATAAAAAATGAGGATGGGGAAGAAACTGTGTTGAACTACATGATACTATCAGTCCATGTTCAGTGACACACAAAGCAGATGAGGCCCGGTGAATTCTCACAGGAAACCAGTGTGTTTGGTACCATCTGTTTCCACCTAATCCCTTAATTCCACACATGTTATTTCAGGACATATGAATGTGTTCATTCTCACATATTCTTTCAAACTGAAGTTTTTACAGTCATATTTCCTCTAGATAAGAGAAATGATAAGAAACTGAACACGTATACCTATGACCTTGGGTAATGCAGGAGAGAGGCAGGAGTTGGGGAGATATTCTCAAGAGTTATTGACTACAGCATCACAATTAGAGGCAAACAGTGGTATTTTGAAACTGCAGCCTGCTCCTGAAGAATTTTATAGTTAAGGAAAAAAATAATATCATTAGCGGGCAGCAAATATCGCTGATTTTCTTTGGCAAAGCTAGGAGTTGCAAATTCTTTCATGAGTCTCTTATAATCTCCTCAAAGAAACATTTCTCAATCCCATCAACCTGATGTAGGCATTCAGTCACCTTATAATTTGGTATAATAACACAAAGGCAAAGACAGAAAAGTGAAAATGGATATAACTTGGGTAAAAACTTCTAAATATGATCTGAGGGTGTGTTTGACTAGTGCATTGACTTGCTTTATTGTATCACCTTGGTACAATTTTAAGATATACAGTGTGAGTTGTATTTATATTGATATGGCCATCATTAACACCTCTTTTTAACAAGTTTCAATGGCTTCTTGATAAAGCTTGTGGCTTAAATGCTCCCATTTAACTTTGCCATTAAATAATGCATAGACTTGCTGTAAAGACAGTTTTAAAGATATAAAAAAAAAAGAATAGAAAAGTAGAAGAGGGGACAAAGTTATAAAATTTGGGGAGCTGAACAACAGGCAGGCAAATTATTACTCTTATCAAAAGCACCAAAAATATAATCTTGAAGTAGAAATTTGAGAATGGCAGAAGCCAGTAGTACCAAGAGCTACTGATACCAACCTGTCCTCCTTGATGATGTGCTGATGGTGTTCCTGACCTCTTTTCCAGTGCTAAGCTGCTTCATCAGTTTAGGTTACTCATATTACCTTGTGGAAATGATCTTTGAGGACTTTTTAGAGCTCAAGATAGGTCACTTCGTGTTCAAAATGTAAGAGCATTTCAATCTCCTAGATCAAATATTTGTCAGATGTCTGATGTCTGCTCTGCCTATCTGAACTCTGAGAAGCCTAGGGTGTAGTCAGTTCTATGTTTTCTCAGACTTTGCACTCATGACCCTGTTACCAACATCCCCCAGGAGGTTCTGGTCTTCTGCAAGTCTCTATCTCCCAAAGAGGAGTTGTCTTTATTCCTACAAAGTTAGTTTTGGAGCTGGGCATGGTGGCACACGCCTTTAATCCCAGCACTCTGGAGGCTGAGGTAGGAGGAGCATTGTGAGTTTGAGGCCTGCTTGGGCTACAATGCGAGCACAAGGCCGGCCTGAGCTTCATAGTGCGACCCTGCCTCAAAAAACTAGGGGGTGGGAGTTTGGCTCAGTGGCTTAAGCACCTGCCTGGCAGGACCAAAATTGTGTTTGATCCCCGGTGCTGGAAAAAAAAAAAAAAAAAAAAAAAAGTTAGTTTTGGGTTTGCCACTCCAGTTTTCAAAACTAAAAGTACAATATATTCTTTTAAGGCACATATATGGGAAGCAAATATATAAACCAAAAAAGTCAGGATAATGGTTGCTTTGAAGACTTTGGAAAGGAAGCAGATATGACTGTAAAGAATCACCCAGGTGATTCCTAAAGCCCTGGTATTATGTCAACCTAGGTAGTAAGTGCTTCTATTTTGGGTTATGGCTTATATCTAGATATTCCCCAAAGCCTCACATGCTCATAGGCAGGGCTTTTGAAAAGTAGTTAGATTGTGGCCGTATCATACTGGATTAAGGGGGTAATAACTGGATTAGTCTGTTAATTGTTTCAGGCTAGTTCTGAGTGTGGATAATGGGAAGGCACCCTCTGGATGTGGGTGGCACCAACTACTAGACTTGTAGTCTGGATAAAATAGAAAATGAAATGGAGACTTTCTGCTTGCTGCTTCCTGCCTGCTGTGTCATGGACTGTTTCTGTTCTTTAGTGCTCCTTTGCCATGCTGCCTTGCCTTGGAGACAGCCAACTATGGACTGACACCTCTACAAATCATGAGCTAAAGCAAACCTTTTTTTTTTTTAACTTTGGGTTTTGGGTATTTTGTCCCAGCAATGAGAAAGTAACTAAGATATACAGTTATCCTTAAAACTACACATTTATGTATTAAATTGTCATTTATATAAGCTATATTTTATAATTCAAAAAGACATAATAATTTTGATTTCAGAGGGGTATATCATGGGCTTTTTTACTGTTGACTGTGTTTCATGGTCTAGATTCTCCTTATATGGATGTTTATAATTATTTGTCAAATGGCACAAATGAACATTTTAGGTCATTTTCATAACTAAATTGAAAGAAAATAATCATTCAAATAAATACTATACTCCTCTAAAACTGTAATAAAAATTAGCAAACTCTTTATATACTAGTAAGGGACAATCTCTATGATATATTTTTGACAAAAAAAAAAAAAACAAAAAAACCCCAAAAAACCAGAATGCAAAGGAATGATTACAGCATGCTGCATCTGAAAAAGTGAAGAGGGTGATGGAAGATAGTTCTTATGTGCTTGAATATGCTTGTGTATCTGTGAAAAGATCTGTAAGACATTGCTAACATAGTTCATCTCTTAAGAAACTGGAGGACTGGGTGGGAGTTCTTTTAGAATTTTGAACTTTGTGAATATGTTGCATAAAACATGTTTTTTAAATAAAGAACATATAAAATGTTAGGTAGAAGACCTGAGTTTAAGTTATACATTCCTCTTTTATGGTTTATATTCTGTAAAATATTTTAGTATGAACACAATTATTTTTACAAGACATCTTTTAAAAAGTATGTAAGAGTGTGTCCACCATTGTCATGAGAACTGTCTGTGTATGTCTGAAACTAGGATATGGCCCACATGTTCATTTGGCCCTTCTGCATCCATCCTTCCATTTTAATTCCCCATCTGATAGCTGCCTGTTCATCCTGCTGCCATCTGTCCTGTGTACACAGTCATTCAGCAGAACTGCAGGGCAGTCTGTATCCTCTTAATAGTGGGTACTATTTTGCTAACCTTCACCGTGAACTACCCTCTTATGCACATTTCTCTTCACTATGCTTCACCCTGGTAATGAGTCTAAAATTGGATGCCTTTCTCACTTAAGTTCTTGCAGGACTTGTGCACTTTGGGAGAAATGCTATCACTTCCAAGTGCTTATATCTGCAGCCCCCTAACATCTAGTAGGTAATGCAGAATAAAAAAAATCCAAAGCTCAGAGACACTGATTCTTAGAAGAGAAAATTACTCCAGTAATTAATTTCTTTGAATGCTTAGAAAAATTCTCATTTCTCCATTTAATAATCTCATACCATCTCAATCAGGAGTTGCACATGCAAATCATTCTGTTTTAAGATCACTGAAACTCTAAATCAAATTCATGCTGTGAAATAATGAGAGTTTCTAAAATTGTCTTAAGATAATAGGGCTTCAGTAACTTAAAATTCATTGGACTGATCAAAATAGAGTGAGAAAGCAAGCGACATCGTAGTAGTTTAAATTGGGAAGGTTGTTTAGTATATACGTTAAGACTGAGTTTAAAAGTGAGAGATTAGTGACAAACTCTGGCTTCTTCATTTGCGAGCTGACTGACTTTCATACACTTTTATAAGGCTGTAAGCACAGAGGTAAATACATAAAGTCCTTGTGCAATAAACATGAGGGTAGACAATCCATTGCTATCAAGAAATGAAACTCCTTTTATTTTTACTGTGCCTCAGTCTTTATGATGTGGCAGCTAGTCTCATGAACATAAGACAGCTGCTAGATCTTGGGAATTGCATCTATATTTCAAACAGGGGAGAGTAAAAAAAAAAAAAAAGGAATCATGAAGGTGAAGGGTAAAGGAAGAAGGAAACTAAGCTAACCCAATCTTTTTATTTTACTCCTTAGGAGTTTCCCAGAAATCTTTGCAAGTAATCTTTGCTTACATCTTACCGAGTAGAACTGTGTGACCTTGTCACTTTTGCCTACTAAAAAGCTGAACTAATAAAGATAAGCTTGAGTCATTTGTAGGAAAATTAATGCAATTTAAAACCACAATGTTAAGTGAA
>RJWM01038219.1:0-16873 GCA_004363535.1 Dasyprocta punctata | reverse complement strand
GGTGCAAATACAGAAGATCATCAACACCTACTTCGAAAACCTTTACTCACATAGATTTGATAACACAGAAGAAATGGACAGATTCCTAGAAACCTATGAACTACCAAAGCTGAATCAAGAATATGTAAAGCTGCTGAATAACCCAATTTCAGCTAATGAAATTGAAAATGTAATTAAGACCCTACCAACAAAGAAAAGCCCGGGCCCTGATGGATTCACTGCTGAATTCTACAAAAAATTTAGAATTTGAAAATGGCCATTCTCCCAAAATTATTATACAGATTTAATGCAATCCCAATCAAAATACCACTTGCCTACCTCACAGAGCTAGAGAAAGCATTCCTGAAATTCATCTGGAACCAGAAAAGACCAAGAATAGCAAAGACAATTCTGGGCAACAAAGGGAAGGCAGGAGGCATCACAATCCCTGACTTGAAACTATACTACAAAGCTACTGTAATAAAATCAGCATGGTACTGGAATCAAAACAGACCTGAAGAATTTTATTTGTTGAGTGAAATAATGAAGAGGAAAATACATGTAATGAGATGGAAAAACTTTTTAGTACAAAATGATTTCGACTGCTTTGCTTTTTAAGGACCATAGAATAATTCATATTAGCTAGAAAACAAGGTTTATGTCCACTTGAAATGAATACAGTGGTACCTTGGCTCATGAGCTTGATTTTTTCCATGATTCTGGTGGTAAACCCAGTCTGACAAGAATGAGTCAAATTCAGTGGTTAGGTTCAATGTTGAAATTTGATTTGGTTTTCAAAGAGTTCAGTTTGCTAACAAAATTGGGGACAGAATTAAGTTCTGAGCCGACACCACTGTACTAGAGAAGAACGAAAAGATTCAAAATTTCAAACTTGTTTCAATACAAGTTTTGAAAGACATCGTGTAACCTTTTTTTGTGTGTGTGTGTGAAGGATTTTGGATATGCAAAGCTGAGATGGGTATGTGAGACTAAACTGCTCTGTATGATGAGTAAAATGCAATTTCCTTGGAAAGTCCAAAGGAAAAAAGCTGAAGGAATCAAAAATTAGGGCTCTATGGCGCACGCCTTTAATCCCAGCACTTGGGAGGCTGAGGTAGGAGGAGCGTTGTGAGATCGAGGCCAGCTTGGGTTACAACGCGAATGCAAGGCCAACCTGAGCTACTCAGTGCAAACCTGCCTCAAAAAACCAGGACTGGGAGTTTGGCTCAGTGGCTTAAGTGCCTGTCTAGCAGGCGAGGTTGTGAGTCCAATCCCCGGTGCCAAAAATAAAAAATAAAAATAAAAAAAATGTATAAAATATATTAAATTAGGGCTTTGCAAAAAATCAGGACTCCACATGAATTGGAAAGATAAGGGGAAACCAAGCAACGAAAGGGGAAACTAAAGTTAGGGGGAAAGATGTCTGGTAAAACCTGGTGAGAGGAGAAACAGATAAAAACAACAGAGAGCTAGAGAGCCTCAGGAAGAGGATGGAATCTTGGGAACTCAATCCCAATTCTTCCCTAAAAACATGCCCTCAGCAGACCAACCCCAGGAAGGAAAAGAGCAACGTTTAAATAGAACCTGATTTCCCACCCTTTCCTCCCTACTATGAAACTGATGGGAATAATCACAGCCTCCCATTGTGAAAAATGTTTGATGTGAATGGCACCCTCGGAGGTGTGCAAGTGACAAGTCTGAGGCTGTGAAGCAATGTTGGTAACCAAGGTGAGCATTCATCTCTGTCAGATGTGTTTTAATTATCAGAAAGCCTACAGATTTAGACATCCCACCTTTAAAAACAAAATAAAAAAAGGAAATAGAGTACTACTCAGTTTTATCCAAGGCTGTTCCTGTTAGGATTTAGCAAGATAGTCTAGTGCTTTGGGCATGACATTAATTAGGTACAGCCTTGGATCGAAAATAATAGCTTTTAAAGAATTGCATTTATTTTGTATTGTCAATACATCTAAAATTAAGCACACGAAACAGCAAGGAATAGTCCAATTTAGATCAGCATTTTTACCACTTGGGAAACAAAGCTCAAAACAGTGGTATTTCATAATTCCATTCTTAACATTTGGGCAAGAAAGTATCTTTAATGAAGGAAGCTCAAGGTGTGAACTCTAGTCTCCAACCAAGGTCCAGTCATCCTGAACTGATGACACTTAAAAGAATGTTACTCCAAATTCAAAATCCTCTCTCGGTGTAAAAATGGGCCTAAGTAAAAAAATAAATAAATAAAAATAAGAAAGAAAGAAGGAAAGAAAAATTGATTAAAAGAAGCAGTCATTCTTCAACTATGGCTCTTCTTTGTATGTATTTCTTATAACAATGGATCCAAGCAGAAATCAAGAAGCAAATACATAGCTCAAAATGCTGCAAAAAGCTATTTTTTTTTACAATTTTCCCACAACTTAAATAAACATGAAACATTATAACCAGCTATAGTCAGATACTACAGGAAACAAAAAGCCCAGAAGAAAAACCTCAAACATCCAGTTTTCATCCTCCTTCTACATGAAAAGTATTTTTCTTCACGACTATGATTGTCTCCCCAGAAGAAGTTAGAATCTCGCATGATGTCACAGAATGACCAATTCAAAATGCCTTTTTTGGAATCGGTATTTTTCTGATATACAGACCCACATATCACAAAAAGTATCTGGCATTAGAAGGGACCAATACCAAAAATTCCACTTGAATATTAGAAATTATATTGATAGATAAGAAACACATGTATAGAGTTCGTATAGATGTGCGTATATACTCCTTTGAATCTTTTAAAAAGTTATTCAGCTATAGGTGATAATAATTGTGGTGCAGTTGGGTCAGAATTATATCTCTCTTGTCCAAGTGTACAACCTAGAAAAATAGAAGAATCCTGGTGAGGAGGACATCAGTAGCAAAGAGTTTGCTATTCTCACGTGAATGGAGACGCTGACCTAGAACTAATTAACCCTGTGCTTAAAATGGCAGCTTGGGGCAAACTGAAGCGCTTACTGTCAGTCAATCTATTTTCTGGGCTACATATGCTGAAAGATTTTCATTCTGTTTTCAAACAAAAGGAGTCTGCATTAAAGTGACCCTGACTCCATATAATGCAAACTTGCATATTACCCTCAATGCATTTGTAACATGACAACTCACACACTAAGTGTTGAAATCCAAAAATAAAACTTTTTCTCTACTTCAATGATTCTTAAAAATGTCCCCATTTTAATATTGAATAATAATGACAAGAACCACCTTAGTGAGTACTATGGGCCAGAACCTATGGTAAACCTATCATATTCATCAACTGTTTACCACTGGAACAACATTATATGCTAAATATTATTATTCACACTAAAGTCAGTCAGCTGTTTATTCATTAATTTTCCAGATATCAAATTCTGAAATCTTTCCCTCCTTTTCCTACAATTCGCTACCCTTTCCTCTTTCTTCTACCTCTGTCTTTCTGAGGCTGTTCTGAAACACTTCATGATGAGCTCCAGCCTTGCATTCATTCAGGAAATGTGTCCAGGTGCTCACTTTAAGACTTCATTCAGTCATTTGTAAAGATTTTTGGGGTGCCTACTGTGCACTCAGCACACTATTATGTAATGAGGATTCATCCATTAACAACACGGACAGAAACCCCTGCCCAATGTGGAGTCAAACTTCTAGAGAGGATAAAAAGACAATAAATGCAAGAAATAAGAAAAAATAGTAATGTTTCAAAGACAGTAAGTACTAAGGAAAACCAAGATAGGGAAAAGGGGATAGAGCAGTTAAGAGTGTGTACAGGGCTGAAATTTAGATGTGAAAATGTAACACTGGAGCAAAGACTTTCTGAGATGTGACAGTTTTATGTATCAATTTGAGTAGGCAATAATGCCCAATTGTTTAGTAAAACATTAACCTAAGTGTTACTGAGAAGATATTTTGGAAATGTGGTTAATATGTGGTTGTGGAGCTTAGGAACCCTGTGCATATGTCTTGACCCTGCATAAACAAGACAGTTACGAAGATGGGCCTCATCTAATCACCTGATGAAGAAATTCTGCCTCTAGATCCCAAAATCAGTTCCTACCTTAGAGTTTCCAGTCTGCCTGTCCTACAGATTTTGAACTTGCCACCCTTCACAAATGTATATACCAATTCCTATATAAAACTTCTTAGTATATCTCTCTCTATGTAAATATTCTTCTGTCATGCACATATAGGCATATCTAGTATACATATACACATATATGGTGGTATATATATACATGCATGTATATACGTAAGTGTGTGTGTGTGTGTGTGTGTGTGTGTGTGTGTTCGTTCCTGAACACAAACGTTTTGCTTTTTGGGGAAGTGGAGTAAAGAGTGTAGTTTTTTCCTTCAATCAAGGGGTACTGAGATTTACCACTGCCCCTTAAGTAAGTATCCCCCAGGGGTTGTTGTCAGAACGCCGTTAACAATTATCCGTTGAAAAAAATCAGAAAAGAAGTATCCTGGCCCAGTTGTAACAAATTACAAAACTACCTATAAACAACCTGTTAAAGCATGCAAAGATTTGCAAGGTGAAATATCAGCCAGCCTATTTTACAGTCTTTTAATTTTCCAATTAAATCTCCGTGAAAATATGAATAAATTCGCCACACTAGTAAAACTTAAGAGATTTTAGAAACCCCAAAGACAAAAATGACTGAATGGCAAGAGCCTGCCTCCCAGTTCAGAAAAGCCAGATCTGTGCACATCAGAAAACTAGACAGAAGTCTGTTATGACCTACTGTGCTCCATATTCCCCGTTTCGCGAAAGATATAAACTGTTTCCAAAACCTTCCTAGGCAGCCCTAAAGCCTACCCCAATTTAAGGTTATCTCAGGCTACCAAACCACTAACAGACCGGAAACGCTAGGCAGAAAGTAGGGCGGTGCGAGCAGCGGCACACTGCACTCTGGGAGTTGTAGTCCATGCTTAGAACTGGCAGACGCGCTGGTGAAGGGGTCAGGCTGAGAGAGAAGGGCCCGCTGGAACTGTAGGTTTTTTGTGAATGACAGAGTTTGAGGGTGTCAGAAAGTTGGGCTGTGCCATAGGAGACCTCACTTTACACAGTAAGGACGATCTCGATGAATACGGTATCTGCTATACCAAGAGACTTGGCTTGGGAACAGCGTGTGACAGCCTCCGTTTTAGCTGTAAATCTGAGATGGATGGAGATAGCCCCCAAGTGGACAAAGTAAGATGAAGCTCAGTCCACATTCCGTTTACAAACAGGCTATGGAACTACGGAACCGTGCTGTAGACTCAAGGAAGAAAATCGTCCCAAAGCTCAGAGGAAGTACAGTTCTCACCATCGTTCACCTCATGAGCATAAGAACGTTTTTGAAAATTACTGGTTCCTTCAAAAAAGACACCAAGATTAATTTTCTTTGGATTAAGGGATAGCATGTTTTACATTTTTATGTATTTTTTTTTTTGTTCACAAGGACAAAGTATTCCTTTTTAGTATAAAACACTTCAGATACAAATAAAAGCATGTAGGGCAATTTTCTAGCACGCTGGTATCTACCACAATGCTTTGTCATATTTATTTTATTTAGTTCTTCTCTTTCTTCTCCCCTTCTTTTTTTTTCAAGAAGGAGGAGAAGAAAGAGCAGAAAGAGATTTTTTAAATGCTTGTGTTCAATTGCTTATTGCTAGTATATAAAAACAGTATTTATTTTTTAAAATGTTAATCTTGTATCCTGGGTTTATGCTTAACTCATTTATTATTTCTGGTAGATTTTTCATACATTCTTTGGGGCACTTTTTGTATGTACGCATGTGTTTTATATACATATTTTTTGCCTTACTGTACCAGGTAGTATGACCATTTATTTATTGCTGAACAGCAGTGGTGAGAGTGAATATGACTTGACTTCTTCTTCTTATTAAGAGAAACCACTCAAGTCTTTTGCCACTGAATATGATGTTAGTTATAGATGTTTTTTTTCCAGGATGTCCTTTGTCAGGTTTAGAATTTTCCATTCTGTTTTCAAATTTCTGGAAGTTTTTCTTATATATGAATATTAAATTTTGTCGTTATCTTTGGCATTTATTGAAATAACCATGTGTTGTTTTCTTCTTCAGCTCACTGATATGAAGAATTACATTTCTTTATTTTTAGATGTGGAACTAGCCTTATATTTCTAGGATAAACCCATTTGATTACCATGCGTTATAATTTTCATTCACTGCTTGATATTATTTTCTAATATTCAAAAAGTTATCATTTCTGTGTTTATAAGGGATATCAGTATTTTGTTTTCTTTTTTGTAAAGCTTTGTTCTTGATGTTGTCAAGGTAATATTGTGATAAAATTATTAGAATATGTTCTCTCCTATTTTCTTTAATAAAATTTTTGTATATAATCAACAGTATTTTCCACCAGTGATGCCATCTCTAATGGTTAATTTTATGTATAAAATTAGCTAGGTCACACTACTCAGGTACTGTGAGGTGGATAAATATCATTCTAAATAATTTTCCATGAAGCTTTTTTAGATGAGGTTAACATTTAGATCAATAGACTTGCAGTAAAGCAAATTACTTTCTATAATATGGGTGAGTTTCATCAAATAAACTGAAGGCATTAGTAGACAGTGAGACTGACTTTCACAGAGGATGAAGGGAATTCTGCCATCTGATTAATCTTGGACTTGAAAAGCAGCCCTTTCTTGATTACCTGTCCTACTGTCCTAGCCTACTAATCTCTGAATTTAAGTGAGCCAATCCCTTAAAGGTTTCTCTCTGTTTCTGTGTCTGTCTCTGTCTCTGTCTCTGTCTCTCTCTCTCTCTCAGTGTCACACACACACACACACACACACACACAAACCCACACACACACACAAACTGGTGTTTTAAATCTCTGGAATACCGTAATTTATCTTCTAAGCACGGAAGTTTTAAGATGAAAGATTTTCAACTACAGTTTCTTTACTGTCTCTTTGAGTGAGCTTTAGTAATTTCTATACTCCAAAAACTTTGTCTATTTATCTTTGTTAAGAATTTATAAGCATAGGATGGAAGCCACTCCCCAACATGGGTCGCTGAAGGCCCCACATGCAGGGGTGAGAACTAGGATGGAAACCACGCACACCCCCACCCATGAGCCTGCAGGCCCACAGGCCAGGAGAGAAGAACACCCCACCACTACCACCACCACCTGACCACCACCCCAGCGGAAAGCAACTGACTGATCTGGAGGAATCCAGACTGAGATGATGTCAACTGAAGTTAAAAAAAAATCTAAAACTTGTATTGTTTGATCAACTTTGCAGGCCTAAAGTCAGTGGTCTGATCAACTATTTAGAAGATAACAGTAGGCAATAGAGTAACTATGGTAGATTCCCTACTGTCTGACTTTTCAAATCCAATGTTGAGTTCTCACTGTTTTGTTCTATTTTATTTTATTGTTCTGTTTTATTCCCTTTAAAATTAAAAAAGAAGAATTCGTGAGCATAATGGTGTTCGTAATACTCCTTCATAATCTAATTAACAGTTATAAATTCTAATGTGTACTAACATCCCATCTTTTATTCCTAGTCTTGGTCAATTTCTCTATTTCTGTCTGTCTCTGTCTTTGTCTCTTCTTTCTGTGTGTGTGTGTGTGTGTGTGTGTCTTTAATCAATCAGCCTAGAAGCTTGAAAAATACATTGACTTCTTTAAAAAACCATTATGGTTTAATTCATTTTCTCCCTGTTTCCATTTTATCAATTTCTGCTCTTTTTATCCCTTCTATTTGCTTGGGTTTAATTTACTTTTTTATGGTTTCTTTTCTTTAAGTGGAAGCTGGGATCATTGTTTTAAGACATTTCTTCTTGGGAGGCTGAGGTAGGAGGATCACTGTGAGTTCAAGTCCAGCCTGGGCTAAGTAGTGAGTTGAAGGTCAGTCTGAACTATATAAAGAGACCCCGTCTCAAAAACCCAAACAAACAAACAAACCAACACCCAGAATTTAGCTTACCTTAATACACTCATTATCTATTTTAATCAATTTATCACTTAGGCTATTCAATTAAATCCTCAAATACTTAAAAAGATTATATATGATATGTCCTGAGATTAAAAATTTAAGTAACTATATATAATTTTCACATACAATTTTTTTGTTTTTTTAATTTTAAATAGAAAAAAAACAAAAAACAAGAGACATACAAACAACAACTATAAGAACAACAAAAAACCCAAACAATAACAATATAGGCTTTCAAAACAAGATGATAGGAATCTAACACTGGTTGAAATATTGCATACTGTTATCTTCAAAAGAGTTCCTTAGATTACCAGATATAGACATGCAAAATTGTTCTAATCATATCAGTACTAACTGTTCTTTTCCAAGAACTAATAGAATTTGTAGTATAATCATTGTACAAAAATACCATATCTTTTTTATCCATTCCTCAGTTGATGGGCATTTGGGTTGTTTCCAAGATTTGGCTATTACAAATTGTGCTGCTATGAACATGAGTGCATATACATCACTGTGGAATGATATTCTCAATCTTTTCGGAAAATGCCCAGAAGTAAAATAGCTGGGTCAAATGGGACCTCTAATCCTAGCTTCTTGAGGAATCTCCACACTGATTTCCACAGTGGTTGCACCAGTCTACACTCCCACCAACAGTGGAGAAGGGTTCCTTTTTTCCTCCAGCATTTGTTATTGGTCAATTTCTTCATCTAGGTCATTCTTTCTGGAGTGAGATGGAATCTCAGCATTGTTTTAATTTGCATTTTGCTAATGATCAATGATGCTGAACATTTTTTCATATATTTGTTTGTCATTTGTATTTCTGCATTGTGGGGTTTTTGGGGGGGAGTCCAGGGCTCGAACTCACAACCTCACATTTACCAGGCATGTGCTTGAGCCGTTGAGCTAAATCCCCAGCCCTCCACTTGTATTTCTTCATCTGAGAAGTGTTTTTCCATCTCAGATGCCCATTTTTTGATTGGGTCCTTAAATTTTGGGGGCCTGATCTTTTTTAATCCTTTATATGTTCTAGATAGAAGTCTTTGGTCTGAGGGAGAGTTGGCTAAGATTTTTTTCCCAATACATGGGTTTTCTTTCTTTCTTTCTTTCTTTCTTTCTTTCTTTCTTTCTTTCTTCTTTCTTTCTTTCTTTCTTCTTTCTTTTTTGTTTGTGGGTTATCTTTTCACTCTGTTGGAGATTTCTTTTGACATGCAAAAACTTTTTAATAAGATGAGATCCCAGTTGCTGATTCTTTGAAGTATTTCACATACAGTTTGACATTTTTTCATGAACTCTGTCTACCCCTATGTCAAGATTTCTATCTACTTTGTTTCCCAGCAGATTTAGTGTTTCTATTTTAATATTTGCATCTTTGATTCATTACCACTTTAGTTTAGTGCAGGGAGTGCATGGTGATAGACATGGATCTAGTTTTAGTTTTTGGCATATAGGAGGTCAGTTTTTCAAGCACCACTTATTAAAGAGGTTATCTTGCTTCCAGTGTACTTGTTCATCCCTTTTGTCAGAGATAAGGGGGCTGAGTGCCTTTGTAGTTGTGGCTGTATCTTCTAATCTATTCCACTGATCTTCAGGTCTGTCTTCTTGCCAGTACCATGCTGATTTTATCACAGTAGCATTGTAGCATAATTTCAAGTCTGAGATTGTGATGTCTCCTACCTTGCCTTTGTTGCCCAGAATTGTGTTTGCTATTCTAAGTCTCTTCTGGTTACATATAAATTTTAGGAATGATTTCCCCAGATTTGTGAGGTATGCAAATGATATTTCGATTGGAATTGAATTAAATCTGTATAACAATTTTGGAAGAATGGCCATTTTCACAGTGTTTGTTCTTTCTATCCATGAACAAGGAAATGTCTTTCCATTTTCTGAAATCCTCTTCAGTTTCTTTTTTCAGAGTAATGTAATTTTCAATGCATCGATCTTTTACTTCCTTTGTTAGATTGATTCCTAAGTGTTTCATTTTGTGGGGTGCTATAGTGAAGGGTATGGTTTTCCTTATTTCTCTCTCAGTGAGAGCAATGCTATTGAGTTTTGAGTGTTGACTTTGTATCCAGCTACATTACTGAATTTGGTTATTACATCTAGAAATCTTTCAGTGGGGTTCTGGAGGTCTTCTATGGAGAGTATCATGTCATCTGTAAATAATGACAATTTAACTTCTTCCTTTCCTATTCTCATTCCTTTTATTTCTCTCTTATCTAATTGCTCTGGCTAATGCTTCCAGAACTATATTGAATAGGAGTGGTGGTAGTGGACATTCTTTTCTTGCCCCTGATTTTAGGTTGAAAACTTTCAGTTTTTGTCCATTTAGTAAGATGTTGGCTATTGGTTTATCATATATGACTTTTATCAGATTGAGATAAAGACCATCTATTCTGATTTTCCGTAGGGTTTTTATCATGAGTGACTGTTGGATTTGGTCAAAAGCTTTTTCTGCATCTATTGAGATGATCATGTGATTCTTGTCTTTGAATCTATTGATATGGTGTATTACATTTATTGATTTGTATATATTGAACCATTCCTGCATTCCTGGGATGAATACCACTTGATCACAATGTATAATCTTCCTGATGATTTGCTGCATTCTGTTTATTCATTTATTTATTTTATTTACAAAGAATCTACAAAAAAAATCAATAGAACAGACAAGCAGGTTTAGCAAGGTCATGGTACAAGGTCACAAAGCCATATACAGAAATCTAGTGTTGGCCTATATACAAGCAATGAACAATTCAAAAGTAAAATTGTAAAGGCACAAGTTACAACATCACAAAAAAGCTTAAAGTGACATTACTGTATAAATCTACCAAAATACATTCATTATCTGTATCATAAAACCTGTAAAAACTGATCAAAAGTACTCAAATACAACCTAAATAAGTGGAGAGAGACTATGTATATGAACTGGACAAATATCAAAACATTTATTCTCCCTAAACTTATCTGTAGTTTCACCTCGATATCTTTCAAAATCTCAGCAAATTCTTTTTTAAAACTATCTTAACTATTTTTATATACATATACATAAGCATATACTTAGTTTTTCTTTCAGTTTGTCACACAAGTGCAACAATACAATGCTCACACATGTGTGACTTATGTATTTCACTGATAAGTATATTCTCAAGAAACGTCCATTTGAGTATGAAAGTGTCCAGTTAATCATTCTTTATAGCTGACTAGCATTCCATTATATAGAAATACCACATCTTTTCTAACCATTTCTCAGTCAATGGACATTTAGTTTGTTTCCAAGATCTGGCTATTATGAACTGCGCTGCTAGCTGCATTCTGTTTGCCAGTATTTTATTGAGGATTTTTGCATCTATGTTCATTAGGGAGACTGGCCTGTAGTTCTCTTTTTTGGTTCAGTCTTTCTCTGGTTTTGGTATTAGGGCAATGCTTGCTTCCCTTTCCATTTCAGTGAAGAGTTTGAGGAGTGTTACCATTAAGTCTTCCCTAAACTTCTTGTAGAATTCAGCAGTGAATCCATCAGGACTTGGGGTTTTCTTTCTGCGTTATCGAACCTATGAGAGTAAAGTTTTCAAAGTAGGTAATGATGATTTTCTATATTTCCAAAAGGTCTATAGTGATTTTACCACTTTCATTCCTTATTGCATAAATTTGAGCTTTTTCTTTCCTTCTTTTGAAAAGGTTGTCTAGGAGTTTATCTATTTTATTTATTCTTTCCAAGAACCAAGTCTTTGATTTATTAATTCTTTGTATTGTTTTCTTAGGTTCAGTTGCATTACTTTCCACTCAGATCTTTATAAATTCTTTTCTTTGGGTTTTGGGCTTGACTTGCTTTTCTTTTTCTAGATGTTTTTGGTTTGGCATCAGGTTGTTTATCTGTGTTCATTCTGTTTTCCTGATGTGAGAATTCAGCACAATAAATTTCCCTCTGAGGACTGCTTTCATAGCATCCACAGTTTCTGGTAAGTTGAATTTGCATTTTAGTTTGCTTGAAGATACTGTTTAATTTCTTCTTTAATTTCCCCTGTAATCCATTGATTATTCAGGAGGGCATTATATAATTTCCATGTGTTTATAGAGCTTTTGTGATTTCTTTTGTCATTAATTTCCAATTTCATAGCACTATGGTCAGATGATATGCATGGAATAATTTCAATTCTTTTGCATTTACTTAAGCCTGTTCTAGGGGCTAGTATATGGCCTATTTTAAAGAATGTCTCATGGGCAGTTGAGAAGAATGTATATTCTGATGTTTTTGCGTGGAATACTCTGTACACATCTACTAAGTCCATTTGTTCACAAGTTTGATTCAGTTCTGTTATTTCTTTGCTGACTTTTTGTCTATTTGATCTGTATCTTTGTGACAATGGAGTGTTAAGATCCCCCAAATGATTGTATTATTGCTTATTTGATTTTCATGTCTATTAATATTTGTCTTACATAGCTGGGTGCTCCCATATTTGGTGTATATATATTTATGATTGTTATCTCTTCCTCTTGAAGTTTACCCCTAAAAAGTACGTAGTGACCTTCTATATCTCCTTTGATCATTCTTGGTTTGAAGTTCACATTGTCTGCAAATGGAATTGCTACTCCTGCTTTTTTCTGGGTTCATGTCACATGGAGTATTGTTTTCCTTCCTTTGACTTTCAGTCCATGAATCTCCTTTTGAGTTAAATGTGTTTCTTGTATACAGAATATTGTTGTATTTTGTTTCTAAATCCACTCTGCCAGTCTGTTGCTTTTGATTGACAAATTGAGGCCATTTACATTGATGGTTATAACTAATATGTATTACCTTTTCTTTGTCATGTTATCTTTCTGTTGTTGGTTCCCTACTTTTACCCCTCTGTTTAACTGTCTGTTCTTTCTGTTGTTGTTTTGGAATTGTGGTCATTTCTATCTTTTTCTAGAATATCTTTTAGTACTCTTTGTAGGATTGATTGGGTTGTCGTGAAGTTCTTCAGTTGTTCTTTGTCATAGAAGTAACTTATTTCTCCATTGATTTTGAAAGATAGTTTGCAGGCTACATTAATCTGGGTTGGAAGTTATTTTCTTTCAGTACTTGAAATACTTCATTCCATGCTCTTCTTGACTTGATGGTTTGTGTTGAAAAGTCTGCCCTGATTCTCATAGGCTTTCCTTCCTAGGTGATCTGTCTCTTTTCTGTAGTGGCTTTTATTTTATTTTATTTTATTTTTATTTTTATTGAAAAACAACTGTTTTTAATTGTGAGAAACAAAAGCAAAACAAATTTTTTACAAGAGCATCAAAATATGAAATAGTGATAAATCTCATCACAAAATTTACAAGACCTATATACAGAGAACTAGCAAACATTACAGAGAAATCAAAGATTTCAAGACCTATTTTTTTAAGCAGAAACAAAAAAATGTAATTTGAAAAGCAAAATTGGATCCAGATATCAAATAATAAACATTCTCTTTTTCTTTTTCTCTAACTGTTCCAACTAATTTATATACATATATATATATATATATATATATATATATATATATATATGTTTTGTTTCAGTTCATCGCACCAGTGCAACAATAGGATAGTCATGTATATGTGACTTATTCAGTTCACTGAGAAGCAGCATTCATCCATTTGAGGGCAAAAATGTCTAGTTTGTTGTTCTTTATAGTTGAGTAGTATTCCATTATGTAGAAATATCACAACTTTTTTATCCATTCCTCAGTCAAGGGGCATTTAGACTGCTTCCACAATCCAGCAATTATGAGTTGGGCAACCATGAACATAGGTGGACATATATCACTGTGATGAGATATTTTTAGTTCTTTTGGAAAGATACCCAGAAGGGGAATAGTTGGATCAAATGGGACCTCCAATCCTAGCTTTTTAAAGAATCTCCACACTGACTTCCAAAGAGGTTGCACCAGCCTGCATTCCCACCAACAGTGGAGAAGGGTTTCTTTTTTTCCACAGCCCCTCCAGCATTTGTTATTAATTGACTTCGTAATACCAGCCATTCTTTCTGGGTGAGGTGGAATCTGAGTAACACATTCATTTGCATCTCTTGAATGGCCAGTGCTGTTGAACATTTTTTATGTATTTATTTGCTTCTTCATCTGAGAAGTGTGTGTTCATCTCAGATGCCCATTTTTGGATTGGGTCTTTAAATCTTGGAAGACTAATTTTTTAAAGTTCTTTATATGTTTTCAATATTAATCCTTTATCTGAGGGACAGCTGGCAAACACTTTCTCCCACATTGTGGGTAGTCTCCTCACACTGTTGGTGGTTTCTCTTGCTATGCAAAAACTTTTCAATATGATGAGATCCCACTTGTTGATTCTATGTGTTAATTCCTGTGCAGTCTGGCTTTTATTCATAAAGTCTTTGCCTACCCCAATGTCTTCAAGAGTTTTACCTACTCTATCTTCCAGTAGATTTAATGTTTCTGCTTTAATGTTGAGATCTTTAATCCATTTAGATTTTAACTTAGCACATGGTGAAAGATATGGGTCTAATCTTAGTCTTCAACATGTGGAAAGCCAGTTTTTCCAACACCATTTATTAAAAAGGCTATCTTTTGACCAATGAATGTATTTAGCACCTTTGTCAAAGATAAGATAGCTTAGTGTGTCTGGAGTTATTTCTGAATCTTTTAATCTATTCCATTGATCCTCCAGTCTGGTTTTTTTTTTTTTTTTTGCCAGTACCACACTGTTTTTATTATGATAGCTTTATAGTATATTTTCAGGTCAGGAATTGTGATGTCATCTGTCTTGTCTTTGTTGCCCAGGATTGCCCTTTGTATTCTAGGTCTCTTTTTGTTCCAAATGAATTTTAAGATTGTTTTCTCTAGTTCAGTAAGATATGTTGTTGGTAATTTGATTGGGATTGCATTAAATCTGTATAACAGTTTTGGAAGTATGGCCATTTTAACTATATTGATTCTTCCTATGCAAGAGCATGGGATATCTCTCTATCTTCTAATATCTTCCTCAATCTCCTTTTTTAGAGTACTATAGTTTTCAGTATAGAGGTCTTTTACATCTTTTGTTAACTGATTCCTAAATATTTCATGTTTTTCAATGCTATTGTAAAAGGTATGTTTCCTTAATTTTTCTCTCAGTGTGATTGTTATTCCTGTACAAAAATGCTATTGATTTTTTGGTATTAACCTTGTAACCAACTACATTGCAAAATCTACTTACTAAATCTAGAAGTCTCTTGATGGAGTTCTTAGGATCCTTTAGGTAGAGTATCATGTCATCTGCAAATAATGCTAGCTTAACTTCTTCCTTTCCTATCTTTATTCCTTTTATTTCTTTCTCTTGCCTAATTCCTCTGGCTAAAGTTTCCACAACTATGTTGAATAAGAGTGGAGAGAGTGGACATCCTTGTCTTGTTCCTGAATTTAAAGTGAAAGCTTTCAGTTTTTGTCCATTTAGTATGATGTTAGTTATTGGTTTGTCATAGATAGCTTTTATCAGATTAAGACAGAGACCATCTATTCCAATTTTCTGTAGAGTTTTTATCATGAATGGGTGCTGGACTTTATCAAAAGCTTTTTCTGCATCTATTAAAATAATCACATGACTTTTATCCTTGGCTTTGTTAATATGATGTATTACATTTATGGATTTACGTATGTTGAACCATCCCTGCATCTCTGGGACGAATCCCACTTGATCATGGTGTACAATCTTTTTGATGATTTGCTGCAGTCTGTTTGCCAGTATCTTATTAAGAATTTTTGCATCAATGTTCATTAGGGAGATTGGCCTGTAATTCTCTTTCTTAGTTGGATCCTTCTCTGGTTTTGGTATCAGAGAAATGCTTGTTTCCAAAAATGAGTTTGGGAGTATTACTTCCCTTTCAATTTCATTAAAGAGTTCAAAAAGTAGTGGTGTTAGATCTTCACTAAATTTCTTGTAGAATTCAGCAGTAAATCCATCAGGGCCAGGGCTCTTCTTTGTTGATAGTTTTTTAATTACATCTTTAATTTCATTTATTGATACTGGGCTGTTTAGAATTTTTATGTCACTTTGATTGAGCTTTGGTAATTCACATGTATCTAAGAATCTGTCCATTTCTTCTATATTTTCCATCTTATTAGAATACAAGTTGTCAAAGTAAGTATAAATAATTTTCTGAATTTCAACTGGGTCTGTTGTGATTTCACCCTCTTCATTCCTAATTGCATGAATTTGAGTCCTTTCTTTCCTTTTTCTGATAAGGTTGGCTAAGGGTTTATCAATTTTATTTAATCTTTCAAAGAACCAACTCTTTGATTCATTGATTCTTTGTATTGTTTTTTAGTCTCCAGTGTGCTAATTTCTGCTCTGACCCTCATAATTTCCTCCCTTGTGCAAGCTTTTATTTTAGTCTGCTGTTCTTTTTCTAGAAGTTTGACATTCAACATTAAGTTATTAATATGAGCTTGTTCTGTTTTCCTAATATGGGTATTTACTGCTATAAATTTCCCTTATAAGACTGCTTTCATTATGTCCCACAAGTTGTGATACATTGTATTATCATTGTCATTCATTTGTAAAAACTGTCTAATTTCTTCTTTAATTTCATCTGTGACCCATTGATTGTTCAGTAGTGTGCTATTTAATTTCTGTCTGTTAATAAAGTTCTTGTAGTTTCCTTTAGCATGGATTTCCAGTTTCAATGCACTATGGTCTGATAGTATGCATGGGATAATTTCAATTCCTTTACATTTGCTTAAGCCTGTTCTATGAACCAGTATATGGTCTATTTTGGAGAATGTCCCATGTGCGGCTGAGAAGAATGTGTATTCTGATGTTGTAGGGTGGAAGACTCTAGATATCAACTAAGTCTGTTTGCTCAAAGTTTGATTTAATTCTGATACTTCATTGTTGATTTTTTGTTTAGTTGATCTGTCTTTTTGTGACAGCGGGGTATTGAGGTC
>RJWM01038218.1:0-16885 GCA_004363535.1 Dasyprocta punctata | reverse complement strand
TGCATGCAAGGCGAGAGTTCTATCCCTGAGCCACATCCCCAGTCCTAGTGTTTCTGTTTTAATATTTAGTTCTCCGACCCATTTTGCATTGAGTTTAGCACATGGTGAGAGACATAAATCTAGTTTTAGTCTTCAGCATGTTTCCAGTTTTTCCAGTGCCATTTATTAAAGAGGCTATCTTTCTTCCTCTGAAGGTGTTTGGCCCTGTTTTTAAACATAAGGTGACTGAGTGTGTTTGGAGTTGTTTGTGTATCTCCTAGTCTGTATTGATCCTTGGATCTGGTTTTTTTTTTTCCCTCGTACTGTTCTGTTTTTATCACAGTAGCTTTGTAGTATAATTTCAAGTTGAGTATTGTGATGCCCCCTGCCTTGCCTTTGTTACCCAGACTTGCCTTTGCTATTCTAGATCTCTTCTGAGTCCAAATGAATTTTAGGATTTTTTTCTCTTAATTCTGTGAGATATGCTATTGATATTTTGATCAGATTGCCTTAAATCTGTGTAACAATTTTGGGAGTATGGCCATTTTCTTTTGGTGGAGTTTTTGGGATCTTCTAAATAGAGTATTATGTCATCTGCAAATAATGATAGTTTAACTTCTTCCTTTCCTATCTTTATTCCTTTTATTTCTTTCTCTTGTATAATTGCTCTGGCCAAAGTTTCCAGGACTACGTTGAGTAAGAATGGAGACAGTGGACATCCTTGTCTTGTTCCTGATTTTACAGTGAAAGCCTTCAGTTTCTGTCCATTTAGTATGATGTTGGTTTTTGGTTTGTCATGGATGGCTTTTATCAGATTGCGCTAAAGACCATCTATTCCAATTTTCTGTAGAGTTTTTATCATGAATGGGTGCTGGACTTTGTCAAAAGCTTTTTCTGCATCTATTGAGATAATCGTATGATTTTTATCCTTGGTTCTATTAATATGATATATTACATTTATGGATTTATGTATGTGGAACCATCCCTGCATCCCTGGGATGAATCCCACTTGATCATGGTGTACAATCTTTTTGATGATTTGCTGCAGTTTGTTTGCCAGTGTCTTATTGAGGGTTTTTGCAACAGTGTTCATTAGGGAGATTGGCTTGTAATTCTTTCTTAGTTGAGTCCTCCTTCTCTGGTTTTGGAATCAGAGTAATGCTTGCTTCCAGGAATGAATTTGGGAGTATTGCTTCCCTTTCAATTTCATTAAAGAGTTTGAGAAGTACTCATGTTGGGACTTCACTAAATGTCTTGTAGAATTCAGCAGTGAATCCTTCAGGGCCTGGGGCTTTTCTTTGTGGATAGGTTTTTAATTACATCTTTAATTTCATTTATTGATATTGAGTTATTTAGGATTTTTATATCTTTTTTTTTTTTTTTTTTTTTTGCGGCACTGGGAATTGAACTCACAACCTCTTGCCTGCCAGACAGGCGTTTAAGCCACTGAGCCAAACTCCCAGCCCTAGTTTTTTGAGGTAGGGTTGCACTATGTAACTCAGGCTAGTGTTGCACTCACATTGTAGCCTAAGCCAGCCTTGAACTCACAACGCTTCTCCTACCTCAGTCTCCCCAGTGCTGAGATTAAAGGCATGTGCCACCATGCCTGGCTAGGATTTTTATATCTTCTTGATTCAGCTTTGGTAATTCATATGTATCTAGGAATCTGTCCATTTCTTCCACATTTTCCATCTTATTAGAATACAAGTTTTCAAAGCAGGTATAGATGATTTTCTGGATTTCTACAGGTTCTGTTGTGATTTCACCCTTTTCATTCCTAATTGCATGGATTTGAGTCTTTCCTTTTTTCGATAAAGTTGGCCAAGGGTTTGTCAATTTTATTTAATCTTTCAAGGGACCAACTCTTTGATTCATTGATTCTTTGTATTGTTTTTTTAGTCTCCAGTGTGTTAATTTCTGCTCTGTTCCTTATAATTTCCTCCCTTGTACAGCTTTTGGTTTAGCCTGCTCTTCATTTTCTAGAAGTTTGAGGTTCAACATTGTATTGGTTGGATCCTATGTCCCCCCAAGTCCTCATGTAATTTGGATGGGGCAGAGTCTGGTGCTTGTGGTTGGTTTGTTGTCTAGCGCTGGGATTGGCAACGTGAGTGCTACACCCACTGAGGGGTGAAGCTGATGTGCAGAGTAAGAGTGGGATGAACGTGTCTCCCACTCTCTTTCTCTTTTCCTGGTTAGTGCCTCTTGCTGTTTGCGGCGGCCAGGAATGGCTGCCCCGCCCTGCCATGCTGCCTTGGTGGCAACTAAGTATGGACAGAAACTCCCAAGAACTGTAAGAAGTAAACCTTTCCTTCCTTAATTTTGGGCGTCAGGTATTCTGTCTCAGCAACAAGTAAAAAGTAACTAAGACAAACATTAAGTTGTTTATGTGAGATTGCTCTGTTTTCCTGATATGGGTGTTTACTGCTATAAATTTCCCTCTTAAGACTGTTTTCATTATGTCCCACAATGTTGTATTGTCATTGTCATTCAACTGTGAAAACTGTCTAATTTCTTTAATTTTATTTGTGACCCATTGATTGTTCAGTAGGGTGCTATTTAATTTCCATGTGTTGATGAAGTTCTTGTGGTTTCCTTTGGCATGGCTTTCCAATTTCATTGCACTGTGGTCTCTCTCTCTTTTTTTTTTTTTTTTTTAGCAGCACTGGGGATCGAACTCACAGCCTCACGCCTGCCAGACAGGTGCTTAAGCCACTGAGCCAAATTCCCAGCCCTAGTTTTTTGAGGCAGGGTTGCACTGTGTAGCTCAGGCCAGCCTTGTGCTCACGTTGTAGCCCAAGCCGGCCTCGAACTCACAATGCTCCACCTGCCTCAGCCTCCTGAGTGCTGGGATTAAAGGCGTGCGCCACCATGCCCGGCTTTGCACTGTGGTCTTGATAGTATGCATGGAATAATTTCAGTTTCTTTACATTTACTTAAGCATGTTCTATGAACCAGTATATGGTCTGTTTTGGAGAATGTCCCATGTGCAACTGAGAAGAATGTGTATTCTGATATTGTTGGGTGGAAGACTATATAGACATCTACTAAGTCCATTTGCTCAAAAGTTTGATTTAGTTCTAATATTTCATTATTGATTTTTTTTTTTTGGTCTAGTTGATCTGTCTTTTTGTGACAGTGGGGTATTGAGGTCTCCCAATACAATTGTATTGAGGCTTATTTGATTTTTCATGTCTATTAATAATTGTTTTATATAACTGGGTACAGTAATATTTGTTGCTTATATATTTATGGTTGTTATTTCTTCCTCTTGGATTGTTCCCTTTACCAAGATATAGTGACCTTCTTTGTCTCTCTTAGTCAGTCTTGGCTTGAAATTGACTTTATCTGCAAATAGAATAGCAACCCTTGCTTTTTTCTGAATTCTTATTGTATGGAGTATTGTTTTCCGTCCTTTGACTTTTAGTCTATGTGTTTCTTTTTGAATTAAATGTGTTTCTTGTATACAGCATATTATTGGATCTTGCTTCTTGATCCATTCTGCCAGTCTGTGTCTTTTGACTGGTGAATTGAGACAATTAAAATTAATGATTAAAACTGATATGTATTGACTTATCCTTGTCATGTTATTTTTCTTTTATTGGCTCCCCCATTTTTTTCTTTTTCCCTTCCCTCTAATTGTTTCCCTTTCCTGGTGGATTCCTTCTGTTGGGGTTCATGGAGTTGTAGTCTGTATTATCTCTTTCTAGAATGTCCTTCAGAACATTTTGGAGTGCTGGTTTGGTGGTTGTAAATTTCCTCAGATGTTCTTTGCCATGGAAGTATCTTATTTCTCCATCTATTTTGAAAGATAGTTTTGCAGGATGCATCAGTCTGAGTTAAAAGTTGTTTTCCTTTAGAACTTGGAGTACTTTACTCCAGGCTGTCCTTGACTTGAGAGTTTGTGCTGGGAAGTCAGCTGTAATTCTGATGGGGTTTCCTTTGTAAGTGATTTGTTTCTTTTCTCTAACAGCTTTTAAGATTTTATTCTTGTGTTGAATTTCTGGAATCTTGACTATGATATGCCTGGAAGTAGATTAATTGATCATTGCTAATTGGAGTTGTATATGCCTCCCTTATTTGTATGTCAAATTCTTTTTCACTACTAGGAAAGTTTTCTGTCACAATGTCTATGAACATTTTTTAAATGTCATTTGTGGTATCTCCTGCTTGTTGATTGACTCCATTTAATTTTACGTTATTCTTCTTTGTCTCATCTAGCAGTTACTGGATTGATTTCTCATGTTCCCTTGCTGTTTTTGAGAAATCTTTCTTTTCCTGGTCACTAACTGCAAACCTGTCTTCAATATCTGAGATCCTGTTCTCACATTGGCCTAATTTGCTTCGAATACATTCAATTGAGTTTTTATTCTCCTGGATATCTGCTTGAATCTGCTTTATGGAATCCATTTGTTTCCTGTGTGGTGCTTCCATAATTTGTTTAAACTCATTTATTTTTTTGTCTGTGTCTGCTCTAACGTTGCTAAGCATGGTGTGTATTTTGGTAACCTCTGTAGTTATCTGAGAGATTATTTCTGATTTCATTTTTTCCAGAGCCTCATTCATTTGCTTTGTTAGGATGTCAGACCTGGTGGGGGGCTTTTGGATTGTCCCACTTATTGCCCCTTGGGTTTGCCTTTGGTGAACTGGGTATCTGAGGTTGTGTCTTAAGTGTCTTCTTATTTCTTTTCTCTTTTAGTTTAATTCCTAGAGTGATACTGGTTAGTTGCCTATGGTGGGTTCCTTTATTGGTGGTATTAAGGACATCCAAGTGATGATTACTTCTCTGAGGTATCTTCCAGGTGTAGCTGGTTCCTGGGCTCCGAGTCTGTTGGAAGATCCCACCTCAGTTTGTTAGAGATGAAAAGCTATTGCTCACCTAGCCCAGTCCCTGGCTCTTTGGCACCATGCCTCAGCACTCTCTGTGACACCCAGTCAATGTCAGTCCTGGACCATCAGGGCCAAAAGTTTTCCAGAACAATTGTGTTAATTTTGACTGTAGTGGCTCCAACAGCACCAACCCAGCCAACAAAACAATGAACTGAGCCAGCCCCTGATTTGCAACCCTCCACCATATGAGCTGAATTTGTGACCATACAACAGAATGCAAAACAATCATTATGCAATACTTAAGTCCACAGTATGTCAGATCTGTCTTGAAGGGTCAGGACCCAAAATGGATTAAGGGGAAGACAGAGAAGTGGTGAAAGAGAAAGAGATTACAAGTAGGTTGGAGGGCAAACATGGGTTGCACCAACTTGGGGAAACTGTTGCAGAAGACTAAAAGTAAAGAGAGCTGAAAGACACAGAAGGTAGAACAGAACAAAACCATACCCACAAGGAGGCCAGAAACCACATTCACACTTAAAAAAATGAAAAAAAAGAAAACAATAAAAGAAAAAAAAACAATAAAACAAACAAGAAACGAAGAAGACAAACAAAAAACTAACAAAAACTAAACAAAAATTAATTGACTTCCAAGATTATCTCTGGATTCACTAGTAGAGAACCTGTGGAGACAGTATCCTGAATCGTGGTACTGTATCCCCGCAAGCCAGCAGTTGCTTTATGATTGAATGGTAGAAATCCTTAGCAGGCCTGTCCTGAGACCAGACTCATTGGGTTTGCTGTAGTCCAAGCAATTTCCATGGGTCTGCTCCCAGCTAGGAGCTGCTGGAGGAAGCTGGCAGCAGTTCTGGTTCTGGGTTTATCAAGCCCAACTCCAAAATGGCTCCTGGCTGATTGCTCTCTCCCACGGGAGGACTGAGTCCTCTGCATTCAGCACCAGCCAGCACAGTTCTCCACATCCACCACTCCCCTCCACTGCTGAGTCTCTCTGCAGAGGCCCCTGAGGTCACCACCTGCCACCAACTCTGTGACCATGCACCCCCAGGTTCCATCAGCTCCCCTCACACAGAGAGTCTGGCTCCAGGCCTAGGTGCTGCCCACTACCACCTTCTTCGTTGAAGGTTTTACTCTCTCAGTGGGCTTTGATTCATACTTAAGACTCTTTCTCTTCCCTTGGACCCACTTCCTTCCTTTTTGTCTTCCTCATGATGGTATATTCCCGCGTCTAGATGGTCTCCCTCAGAGAGACTGTTTTCTCTGCTGCTGACTACTCCATCATCTTCCTGGAAGTCCTGTTCTCATCATTGAGGAGTTTGGGTCCTCAGTTTTGCTGAGGATGGCTGTGATTCTTTTCTAGGGAGCTCTGGTCTGTACTGTGGACATTGCTTCCTGGCTCCAATGCAGTTCCCTGAGCTTGGTGGCAGAGATCCTCCAACCGCTGGTGCAGACTTTCTACCTTCCACCAGTGACCTTTGGGCCTTCCCAGTTCAGATCCTTGAAACAGGCTCGTACAGAGATTATTGTGGGTTCTAGGTCTCCAGCTGGACTTGTGCAGGGCATTGCCATAGGCTGAAGGTCTTCAGCTGGACTCATGCAGGACACTGCCATGGGATACAGGCCCTCAGCTGGATTTTTGGGTCTCTAGTGTGTGGACAGATCTCCCTTTTTTGCATCTGACTTTTTGGGTGAATTTTATAAAATAGTCTTATAAATTATTGTCCTGTAATATAAATATGCATCCTTTTCCCTTGGAAACCTTTACTACAACAGTAGACACTTACTAAGTTCATTATTCTAAAGTTTGGTTCAATTCTGACATTTCTTTGTTGATCTTTTCGTCTAGTTGATCTGTTTGTCATAGTGAGGTATTGAGGTCACCCATTACAATTGTAATAGTGCTTATTTGATTTTTCATGTGTTTGTATTTGTTTTATATAGTTGACTGTGCTGGTATTTGGTACTAATATATCTGTGATTGTTATCTCTTCTTCTTGGATTTTCCCTTAACGAGGATGTAGTGACTTTTTTTGTGTCTCTTGATCAGTCTTGGTTTGAAATTCACTTTGTCTACAAATAGAATAGCTACCCCTGCTTTTTTCTGGCCTCCTATTGTGTAGAGTATTGTTTTCTGTGTTTCGACTTTAAGTCTTTGGATTTCTTTTTGAGTTAGATGTGTTTCTTGTATGCAGCTTATTGTTGGATCTTTTTGCTTGATTCATTCTGCCAGGCTGTCTTTTGATTGGTGAATGGAGACCATTAATATTGATGGTTATAAGTGATATGTATTGATTTATCCTTACCATGTTGTTTTCCTATTGTTGCTTTTCTATCTTTCCCTTTTGTTTAATTACTTGCCTTGCCTAGTATATTAATTCTGTTGAGGTTCATGGAGTTGCAGTCTTTGTTATCTCTCTCTAGAATGTCCTTCAGTACATTTTGGAGTGCTGGTTTGGTGATCATGAATTTCTGCAGATTTTCTTTATCATGGAAATATTTGTCCATCAGTTTTTTTGGGGGGGAGGGCCTTTTTGAGACAGTATCTCACCATGCAGTTCAGGTTAGCCTTGGGCTTAGTTTGTATCTCAGGCTGGTCTCAAACTCATAATGATCCTCTTGCCTAAGCCTCCCAAGTACTGGGATTCCAGGTGAGTGCCACCATGCCCAGCTCTTGTCCATCATTTTTTTTTTTTTTTTTTTTTTTTGCTGCACCAGGGATTGAACTCACAACCTTGCACCTGTCAGACAGGTGCTTAAGCCACTGAGCCAATCTCCCGGTTCTGGTTTTTTGAAGCAGGGTTGCACTATGTAGCTCAGGCCAGCCTTGTGTTCGCATCATAGCCCAAGCCAGCCTTGAACTCACAACACTTCTCCTGCCTCAGTCTCCCAAGTGCTGGGATTAAAGGCATGCACCACCATGCCCGGCTTTTGGTTTTCTTTGTATCTCACTATCCATTTCTTCTGAGTCTCCTTTACTGTCTCCTTTTCTTTAACATTTCTAAGTATTAAACTGACCTTGGGTTCAGCCATCGAATTATTTTTTTCTCTTCTCTTATTTTCTTATTGTTGACTTTTTAAGAGTTCTTTGGTGCACTCTGGGGGTGCAGGTGGGGGATCAAGGGAAGAGGATCGCAAGTTTGAGCCTGGCCTGAACAACTTACGACTTTGTGAGACCATGTTTCAGCGTGAAATAAAAAAAGAGATAGGAATATAGCTCAGTGTGAAGGTCCTGCATTCACTCTCCAGTTGTGGGGGGAAAAGAAAAAAGAGGATTCTGGGTGTAAGACCTTTATCACATAGGTGTTTTGCAAATATTTTCTCCCATCTATGATTCTCATCAAACTTTTTTAAAATTATTTTTAGCTTTTTGTTTGTAGAGTACTTCTTACTTTCCCATATTGCAAGATGCTCCAGGTTCATCTTGTATTTTCCCTGCCCTCTCAGTGAATATAGAGGTAATATATGTATATGTACTAACTCACATGTATATATATATATATATATCATCTATATCTATAGCTGTAATGTTTTGTGTCTACCCATCAATATAGATTTAAATATATATATATATATATATATGTTTATATATTTATGTATATTCTTTGAGACAGGGTGTCACTGTGTAGTTCAGGCTGACCTTGAGTTCATTATAAAGCCCAGGCTGGCCACATACTTGCAGTGATCCTCCTGCCTCAGCCTCCTGAGTGCTGGGATTACAGGAGTGTGCCACCACGTGCAGCATTCATTTATTCATTCACTTTGTAGTTTGGGCTGGCCTTGAATTTGCAGTGATCCTCCTGTTTCAACCTCCCAAGTGCTGGAATTACAGGCGTGCACCACCATGAGTTCCTATTGAAATTTCCAACTCTTCTTTTTTTGGCCGTACTAGAAACTGAACACAGGGCCTTGTAAATGCTAGGTAAGCACTCAGCTCTGAGCTGCATCCTTAGGCTGACATCTCTGACTCTTGTTCAATATCATAGAGTTCATTTTAGTGTTTTTTTTTTTTTTATCTCCTACCATCTCCCTACTCATTTACTTATTTTTCTCAGTGTATGTGTGAAGCAATTTCAGAATTGTTTTCCTGACTTCCTGTGGGAAACAGATTTAACCAATTTAGTTAATCCAGAGTTAACAGTTGTAATTTCTTTGTTTACATTCGTCTGTATTTTACTTATTTCGTTACATTAAAAATGGCATAGGACATGCTGATTTTTTGAGACTTGAGTGTTTATTTAATGTATTGACCTCTTTACATGTCAATAAAAATACTCATTTAAAATTTTTTTTTCAGGCTGGGTGTGGTGGCGCATGCCCATAATCCCAGCACTTGGGAGGCTAAGGCAGAAAGATTTCTGTGAGTTTGAGGCCAGCCTGTGCTTCATAGTGAGACTTTCTCTCAAAGCACCCTCCAATTTTTTTTTCAGGATTTGATTCTTTTTTGGTTCTTTTGATTCTTTTGTTACTAGTCATTCTTGATTTATATCAAGTTTTATTTCATAATTTTACAAAAGTATAGTTTTTTTTTCTTATAATGAGAATCTTAAATGTACTTACATTGAAGTCATTTTATGGTTAATGTATTTCTGTTTTGTTGAAAATGAATTCATGTCCTGTATGGTTTGTTGATCTTTTTTATTTTTTTAAATTAAAAATTTTTTTTCTTATTTTAAAGAGACAGGGTCTCATTAAGTTATCTAGACTGCCTCTGAACTGCTGGGCTTAATTGATCCTTTTGCCTCAGCCTCCTGACTGGGGGTGTGTAGTACCATGCCTGACTTTTGACTTTTTATTTTTTTTTAAGATATAATTTATATACAGTAAATTTATTCTTTTTAATTCAGTAAGCTTTTACAAATACATACTCTTATGCTGTTACATAATTACTTAGTATGGTTACATTACCTCAGATCATTCAGTCATGCCCATTTGTGGTTAGTCTTTACCCTTTACCCCCATCCCCTGGCGACCATTAATTTATTTTCTGTCCTTATAGTTTTGCTTTTTTTTTTTTAGAGTACTTTGTAAATAGAATCATGCAGTTTGTAGCCTCTTTGTACAATATGTAGCCTCTTTGTGGCCGCAGTTGTCATCCTTCTCCTATCTCCTCCTCTTTCTTCTGCTTGTTTCCTCTCCCTCTCCCAGACCTGCTTCTCCCTCTGTCTTTCTCCTCTTCTCTCCTTCCCCTCCCCAACCCTCTTTTTCTTCGACTTGCCCAAGCACTTCAGGCTGACCTTTAATGCAGTTATGTAGCCCATTCTGGCTTTGAACCTGTGACCCTCCTGCCTAAGCTTCCCAGCTGCTAGGATTACAGGTGTATAACACCATGCCCAAGTTGTGTCTGATCATCTTTGATTTAGTACAACACTTTTGAAATTTTTTTCCATATTCTGCATGTAACAGTCGTTTGTTCCTTTTTATTGCTGAATAACATTGCACTGTATAGGCATACCACAATTACTTTTAAGTGGAATTGCTAGATTGGATGGAAGTTTGTTTAGAAGAAATCAGCAAACTTCCAAATGGCTGCACTGCTTTGCATGCCAATCAGCCAGCAGTGTATGAGAGCTCTAGTCAGCTTGTATCCTCATAAACACTTGATGTATATTTTTTAATGGGGAGAAAATGTGTATTAGAATTAGCCAGCTGGACTCAGTTTACATGATCCCAATTTTGTTGGCAATGTCCAAAGCATCATAATCAGGGCCAGTCAAACATATGTCTTCTTCTCTCCATTAGACCTGAGCAGAGTGTTGACCTTGGCCGCGTCAGTGTCATAGAACCTTTTCATAGCTTGTTTGATCTGGTACTTGTTGGCCTTGACATGCACAACGAACATGAGTATGTTGTCGTCCTGTCTTCTTCATGACTCTGTGGTGAGGACAAACTTGATGGCGTAGTGGTCACACTTGTTTCTCTTGGGAGTGATTTTCTGAGGGTATTTGGGCTGCCTCTGGAGCCATAGTGTCTTGGGATGGCAGAAGGTGGGTGATATCCAGACTTCCTTCTGTGGCTGTGGACACCTTTTAGTGCTACCTTCTTGACTTTCAGAGCTTTTGTTTTGGCTTCAGCTTTGGGAGAGCAGGAGCTTCCTTCTTTGCCTTTGGTGCCATCTTGGTAAAAGAGGTCCTGTTTTTTTTGTTTTATTTTGTTTTGTTTTTTTGAGATGGAGTGGCATATGCAGCTCAGGCTGGCCTTGAATTCACTATGTAGCCCAGGCTGACCTTGAATTCAGGACTATCCTACTGCCTCAGCCTCTGGAGTGTTGGGATCACAGGTGTGTGCCTCTATACTTAGCTATTTCTTTTGGATTATACCCAGAAGTCAGATACCTGGATCATGGGGTGGGTGTATGTTTAATTTTTGAGGAACTTTCACCCTTTTTGTTATAATGACTATACTCATTTACATTTCTACCAACAATAATGTAAGAGTTCCTTTTTTCTCCATACTTTTTTTTCTTTTTCTTTCTTTGAGTCAGGATCTTGCTATGTAGTTCAGGCTGGCTGTGAACTCACTATGTAGCCCATACTGGCCTTTAACTCATAGTGCTTGTATTATAGGTGTGAGCCACCCTGCTTGGCTTTTTTTGTTGTTGTTGTTCGTGTTTTGATTAATAGCCATTCTAACTGGAGTGAGTTGATATTTCATTTTGGTTTTGATTTGCATTTCCTTGATGGTTCACAATATTGAGTATTTTTTCTCATGTTTGTTGGCCATTTGTCCTTTTGAAGAATATCTAGTATTCAGGTCATTTGCCAATTTTTTCCCATTTGTTTACTTGGTTTTTTGTTACTTTTTTTGAGTTTCTTATGTATTTTGGGTTTTAACCCTCTGTCAGATAAATAGTTGGCACATGTTTTCTCCTATTATGTTGTCTCTTTACTGTTTTTTTCCTTTGTTTTTTGATACTAAATGTTTGTTGCTTTGTTTCCTATACTTCGAGGTCCTTTCCAAAAAATTATTTCCTGCATCAGTGCCTTCTAGTGTTTCCTCTATGTTATATTTTAGTAGCTTCATAATTTTAATTCTTTTGTTTAGGTCTTTGATCCCTCTTGAGTTGATTTTTTTTTTTTAAGAGGATGAGAGATGAGTCAAGGTTCAGTCTTCTGTACATGGATATCCAGTACTCCCACCACAGTTCGTTGAAAAGCCTGTTTTTTTTTTTTCATGGTTTTGGCACCTTTGTTGAGAATCAATTGGCTGTAGATATGCGGGCTTATTTCTGGGATCTCTTCTTAGTGGCCTTTTTTTTAAATGCCAGTGCCATACTGTTTGGTTACTATGGCTCTGTGGTATGTCTTGAAACCAAAAATTGTGATGCTTCTACCTTATTCTTTTTGCCAGAATTATTTTGGCTAGTTAAAGTGTTTTGTACTTCAGTATGTTTGTCTTGATTTTCCGAGACAAAGTGACAGAGTCTCATTATGTAGTCAGGCTGGTCTTGAACTCACTATGTAGTCCAGGTTGACCTTGAACTAATGGCAATTGTCCTGCCTCAACCTCCCCAGTGCTGGGATTGTGGGCATGTGCCACCATGCCTGGCTTGTACTTTAATATGAATTTTAGGATGGTTTTTTCTAGTTTTGTGAAGAATGTAATTGGTGTTTTGATGGAGATTGCATTGAGTTTGTAGATCACTTGGAGTAGTATTTTTTTTTTTTTTTTTGACAGAGGGGTCATGCTATGCAGTTTAGGCTGGCCTTGTGCCCACTGTGTACCCCAGGCTGTCCTCAAACTCGCAGCAATCCTCTCTCACGGATTACAGGTGTGCGCCACCACTCTGGCTTAGTATAGATGTTTTAACATTAATTCTTCCAATCCATGAGCAAAAGAGGTCTTTCTATAAAAAATAGAAAGTGTGGGTTGTCTTCTTCAGTGTCTTTTGTTAGTATTTTGTAATTTTTATTGTAGAGGTCTTTTACTTTGTTTATTCCTATTTCATTTTTTGCAGCTTTTGTGAACAGGATTGCTTTCAGATGCCTTTCTCAACAAAATCATTATTGCTTTCTGTAGGTTGGTTTTGTGTCTAGCTACTCAAGTTAATTTACCAATTCTAATCATCTTGGTGGAGCCTTGTAGATTTTTCTGTAGAAACTTAACATCTGTAAACAGGAGTAATTTAACTTCATCACATTTTGTATACTTTTCTGTTGCCTAACTACTTTGCCAAAACTTCCATTACTATATCACATAAGAATGGTGAGTGTGGTTACTCTTATTTTGTTCTTCATCTTAGAGGAAATGCTTTTAGTGTTTCTCCATTCAGTGTGATGTTGGCTATGAGTTTTTGATATGTGGCCTTTATTAATGACCTTTCTATACCTAATTTGTTCAAGACATTTCATGAAGAAATGTTGAATTTTATCAAATGTTGTTTCTGCATCTACTGAGCTGATCATATGATTTTAATCCTTCATTGTATTGATGTGATATATTGCGCTTAATTTTCCTTAATTTTTTTGATGGAAGAGCTACCTTTAACATTTGTTGTGTATGTTTGCCAAGTTACAGTCTCTCAGCTTCTATTTTAATTTCTTCATTTTTGATATTATCATTGTTTTTAAGGTGGGTTAATAGCTTTTTCTTTCATACTTCAAAAATGGCATACTGTTGTCTTCTGCTTCACATTGTGTAATTCTTTGTTTCTCTGGTTATAGTGTATCATTTCTCTGCTTACTGTCAAGATTTTCTCATTGTTTTTGACTTTCAGGAGTTTGAATATGCTCTGTCTAGTTTTTGTGTGTTTTCCTTTTTTGAATGTTATGTTTGGGATTCTTTTTTTGTTATTGTTTATTTTTTTGTCCATTGTCTCTACAAATGTTTTTTCAGCCCCATTCTCTTCTCTTTTCCTTTTGGGTCTGTAATTACACATGTATTAGACTGTTTGATATTGTCTCAGAAGTCTCACTGCTGCATCCAGTTTTTTTAACCCTTTTTTCTCTTCTTGTATTATTACTACTATTACTATTATTATTATTATTGCTATTATTATTATTATTATTTTTTTTTGGTACCAGGGATCGAGCTCATAACCTTGCACCTGCCAGGCAGGTGCTTAGGCCACTAATACTATTATTGTTATTATTATTTTTATTATTATTTGTGGTACTGGGGTCTGAACCCAAGGCTTTTGCCCTGAGCTACATCACCAGCCCTTTTTCTTTTTTTCTTTTTCTTTTTCTTTTTCTTCTTCTTCTTTTTCTCTTTCTGTTTCCTTTTTTCTTTCTTTTTTTTCTTTCTTCTTTCTTTTTTTTTTGATACAGGAGCTTGCTAAGTTGCTCAGGCTGAGCTTGAACTGGTTATCCTTTAGCCTCTGTCTCCCAAAGTGTTGGGATTATAGGCATGTGTCCCCATACTTAGCCTTGACTGATCTTTATTAACTGTCTTTCAGTTTACTTGAACTTTGCTACCTATGAGATAAGAAGGAGTATGAATTGAGTTTCGAGCTTAAGATTTTTCTGGGCCATATATTGGTTGAATTTGGATCACACCCTACGAGTAGGGCAGCTATGGTTATGCATTCTCAGGGGGCAATTTTGTTTTTTCATTCTATTCACTACTAAGGTGTCTTGGTTACTTTTCACTTGTTGCTGGGACAGAATACCTGACGCCCAAAATTAGGGAAGGAAAGGTTTGTTTCTTACAGTTCTTGGGAGTTTTGGTCCATACTTAGGTAGCTCCAAGGCAGCATGGCAGTGCAGCCATTCATGGCGGCCACCAAACAGCAAGGTGAACCAGGCAAGAGAAAGAGACAGATACATGTGTTTGTCCTGCCCTTACTCTGTATGTCTGCTTCACCCCTGGGCAGTGCAACACTCATACCACCAATCCCAGTGCTAGACCACAAACCAATCACAAAGGCCAGACTCAGCCCCATCCAAATTACATGAGGTTTTGGGGGAACATAGGACCGACCACACTATAACATAAGATATCAGTGAAGTTTTATCGTGCCCTACTAGAGAGGCAAGTTTTATTTCTTCATTGTTCCTAGACTGAAGTTGGAACCCTTGGGAAACCTGGCTTTAATAGAGGATTCTCCTGAGAGCATCCTCATTTTGCATGGCCCCTTGTTTTATCTCATTTTAAATACTGTTGCTTTGCCAGTGAGGATGCTCATGGTCTCCAGGATTTAGTAGAAAGTAAGGGTAAAAGCTCATTTTCTGCTTTCTTATATTCTTTCTTGCCTTGTTTCACTTCATTTTAGACCTCTTTGTAATCTTTCATTTGTGTTAATTCAGCAAAAAAATTTTTTTGTGTCAGGGATCAAACTCACAACCTCATGCCTGCCAGGCAGGTGCTTACGCCACTGAGCTAAATCCCAGGCCCTAGGTTTTTTTTTTTGTTTTTGTTTTTGTTTTTGTGTGGCACCAGGGATCAAACTCACAACCTCACAGCTGCCAGACAGGCATTTAAGCTACTGAGCCAAACTCCCGGCCCTAGTTTTTTGAGGCAGGATCGCACTATGTAGCTCAGGCCGGCCCTGCACTCGCTCGTGTTGTAACCCAAGCCGGCCTTGAACTCACAATACTCCTCCTACCTCAGCCTCCCAAGTGCTGGGATTAAAGGCATGCACCACCGTGCCCAGCTCCAGGCCCTGTTTTTTGAGACAGGGTCTCACTATGCAGTTCAGGCAGGCCTTGAAGTCACTTTGTAGCCCAGGCTGGTTTCGAACTTGCAACAATCCTCCTGCCTCAGCCTCCTGCCTGCTTTGATTACAGGCATGTGCCACCACACCCAGCTCAGCAAAATGTTAAAAAATATTTTTTGTTTTGTTTTTAATCAGGAGTGTTTAGGGTATCTGCTCTATTTTGCCATTGAGCATTTCATACTATGAATGTGTCATAATTTTTAAATCATACTTTTTTGTTTCTAAAAACTTATGAAGTAAAAATTTTTTAGTACATAAATCTTTGTGTACATGTACAAGTAATTTTTATCACCAGAAGAGTAAGGCAGAGGAGCAAGATAGGTTCTTTTTTTTTTTTTGGATACCAGGTCTTGTCGTGTAGTTCAGGCTGGTCTTGAACTCACTATGTAACCCAGGCTGGCCTTTAACTCAAAGCAGTCCTCTTATCTCTGCCTCCCAGAGTGCTAGGATTATAGACATGCACTACCACACCTGGTTAGATAGGGTCATTCTTATTTAGTCTTTTCTGTGCTTCTAAATTTGTGGGTGCCCTGAAACCTAAATGCTGTTAAGTAAGTTTCAGATATCCTGTAAAGGTTTCCCTTCCAAATAAAATATACCATCATAAACAATTTGTTTCTTTTTGAATGTAGTTTAATTTTGCTTATTTTTTAAAAATTAATTTTATTGGTACATTTTAGATATACATATTGTATTCATCATAGAAAATTTGTACCTGTATATGATATATTTTGGTGACTCTTTTTTTCCCTTTACCTCCCTTCCTTATAAACAAAAGGTTTGTTTTCATCTTTTCTTTCTATTCTTTTTTTTTTTTGAAGAGAAAAAAGACACATAAGAAAGACAAAAAGCCAAAGAGACAAATGACAACAGCAAATCCACAATAGTAACATTATAGGTTTACAAAACAAGATCAAATGGATATTAATATACCCACTCTGACTTCATTTAATTAATGATTCTATAGTATATTTTTTCATACTGATTTCCAGTGTTTTTAAGCTGAATTTTTTAATGATACCGTATAGTTGAGCCATATTTTTGATTATCAAAAGTGAATTCTCTGCTTTTTAACTGAAATTCATAAATCATTAATATTTAGCATTTTATTGGTATAGTTGTTCATAAATTTACTCATATTGGAATTTATCTGTCCCTTTTATCTGTCCTCCTTTTTTCTGTTCCTGTTTCCTTTTATATTAATATAATACTTTTTGGAATTGTATTTTATCTCCATTATTGTGTTAATAACAATTCCTCAGTTTTTCTAATGATTTATAGTATATATATTTGGCTTATCACAATATAACTCACATATATTGTAAAAAATTAAAATTGTCTTCCTGTTGTCATTTGTACTATTGCTATCATAAAATTTATTTCTCTATTTGTTATAAGTAGCACATTTTT
>RJWM01038217.1:0-16879 GCA_004363535.1 Dasyprocta punctata | reverse complement strand
GAAGGTGAGGTCTCAGGTGCCCCAGGGAGCACCAGGCCTCCCAGGGAGTTCCTCTTGCCTCACTCCTACTCAGTCTCTGCCTGGCCTCTAACTTGTAGCCATGAAAGTGAAACACATGCCAGGGATATGGCTCAGTGGCACAGCACCTGCCTGGCAAATGCAAGGTCCTGAGTTCAAGTCTCGATACCAAAAAAAAAAAGACAAAATGAAACACAACTTGGGCCCTTCTGTGAAAGTCACCATGCTCCCTGACCCTTCTGGCTTCAGTTTCTTCTTCCTGGGGGGATGGCTTCATAGTTTTATACACCTGGTGACTGTCACACAAAATGACATTGGGTTACCTAAGTTACTGATTGATGGACTTGTACTGTGACCAGCCTTCTCTTTAGGCAGTAAAAAATCAGAAAATGTCTATAGCCCAGTGGTTCAAATCACACATGATTGTGAAATTAGTTGTGTGTGCAGTCTAAGAAAATCGGTATAGAGGTGGGGTTGGGGCAGGAAGGAAAACACATTTTTATTCCTTCTGAGAAGTGAACAGCTGTTTTCTCTGAGGTTGGAAACTAGGACACAAAGAGGAGGTGGACACAGCCTGCGTGCTTGCAAAGTCTTCGCACTTGGGCGTTTGTGTCTTGCTTCTGGGTGTACAATGCATCTCCCGCCTCACTTTCGCGTGTGTGGAGCAGCCTTGCATATTACTCCTGCTCAGCTCCATGCCTCCCCAAACTGAACTTGAACTGTTGAAATAGACATCGATTTTATATGATCAAGACTGAAAACATCTGCCAAGTCAGCAAAGAGGAAAAAGTGTCTTCTCTTCCCTAAGACTCCGATTATAAAGAGATATGGTCTGAATAGTGATTTTCTAACTATATTTACTATGAGTCATTAGAAGTACCTTTTACCTTATGACCTTGTCCATAATTGTAGAAACACACACATGAAACATGCAGTATGTTCTAATAACTTTATCCTAATATCACAAGCACTCAAATATATATTCTAAGTTAGAAAGCATACCATAGGAAAGAGTAAAAAAGCATAAAGATACTTTAAACAAAAAGCATGTGTTATGTATACAGAGGCCCAAATTTCACACATTTAGAATATAATGTTTTTTAAAATGTGTCCCTGTGGATATTAAGACTAAGTCACAGGTCAAGACATTTCTAGGTAGGCACTGCATACAAACTGGAAAATCCCTGGCTTCTACAGTACTACTCACCTTTCCTTGCCCATAGCAGATTTCATTTTTCATAATTTTCTTTTTGATGAGCCCCACACTGAGTCTCAGAATCCATCTCAAAACGTCTCTGCAGGCAGATCTGATCAATTATTCTGCATTGGCTCATAACTAATATATGATACCAGTATTATACACAAAACTGCTGTGCCTTACAACCCAAGGAAGGGGTCACAATATTTCTGTAGTTTACAGCTAATGGGTGAATAAACAGATCCAAGAACTTGTTCTCCATCTACTAAAAGCAAGGACCTTGCATATGGAAAAATAAAGCCTAATTCTGTACCTGAAAATAACTTGAAAAACATAAATGGGGCCCTGAAATCACCCTCAATTGAAAAGAAATTTTTCAGAATAGACCCATAGCTGGTCCCTGTGAACCAAGAAATCTTAGTATACATAATACTCAGTCCAACGGTAGTGAGATTTTTATTTTGGTTTTGGTTTTTGTTCATTTGTTTTGAGCTTAGGTTATGCCAGGATAGCCTTGAACTTATGATCCTCCTTCCTTAGCTTCCCAACTGCTGAGATTACAGGCATGCGCCTCTGTATCAGGCTTGGAGGGTTTTAATATTCAAAGAAATGGACAGAAGATTATAAATCATACCTTAACATTGATTTCTTTCCGAAATACATTTAAAAACAGGCAGAGAACAGGAAAAAAAATCTTTAAAACTATAGACTTTTTGAATACTTAATACCGTTATATTTTTGAAGAATGAACAGGAAGTTGTGAGTATAACATTCTGCAAGAACTGAGCAGAGTCCCATCTGAATGACTTCATTCATTTTATGCCTAATCTTTGCATGAGTCTCCGCTAGAGTATGAGCCCCTCTGAGGAATGCACACTGTCCTTTCTGTCAACTGCTCCCTCTCCTGCCCCTAGAATAAGACTGTCTGTGCAGCAAGTGTGCAATAAAAACATGCGACAGCCCAGTGGTGCATCAGGTAACCACACTGTAACTGGTCTGTGTGCCTTTCCTCGCCGCAGGAGTTTATTTGGCCCCCAGTTATGCAAAGCTTAAAGTAGGTATACTAAGTATTCCTTAAATAGGTCCCCCAATCGGAAAGATAAATGTCCTAATGCTAGCCCGCACAGACCTTGTCACGTCCTTGTTCACGCTCATGTCCAAAGAAGGAGGTAACATTAACAGGACCAAGGTCAGGCATGAAGGTGTCATCTTGGACAAAGCCATCATCTGGTCATAAAAGGAAACCTAAAGAGTGAGAAGCTTTAAGTTGCATCAAACGGACAGAGTAGGAAAAGTGAACCCAGAGGCAAGTGATGACTGAGGTTTGGAATGCTGGATGGGGCTGAAAGAATCAGGGCAGACAGGGTGAGGAACATGTTTGACTGGCTGCCCTAATGGCAAAGATGGAAGAATGAGAGGTAAAATGAGATTTTTCGAGTTGGAAATCTTAAAAGCTGGAGCAATTTCCAGGCTTGGAGGTTAAAGGGATAGACATGGCTATCATGAACTACAGACAATAACTCAGGTTATTTTTGAATATTTTGAGAATATGCCATTCAATTCTGTTCTCATTGTGTTTAGATATTACTTGTTGCACACATTAACACCTATGTGAAATTAGCCTAAGGAATCTAAAATCACGACAAGTTATGGTCTCCAACTGAATTATCCAAACTATACCTTATTATTTGTGATTCTCTATTAAATAATGTCCTCTGTTGAAAAACAAATAGCTCTGTCACCCAGCTTTGGAAAGATTACTAAAAATAATGCCACAAAAGAATGAGTTTATTTTTAAAAACTTACTTTCCTCAAAACCCTAATCTTTATATCACTTTCAGTAATGTATCCAGCAAATATATGTAGAATACATGAACAAGTTTTGTATTCATTATTAGGACATTCTACTCGCTTCTCTCATAGAAATCACCTCGCCTTGCCCCCGCTACATCTTGTTGGATCACCCTAGTACTTTAGTATCATCAGCTATGAAATCTGAAATGGAATTATCTCTCAAATAACGAAGCATTTGGTACTATGGTGCCATGACAAAGGACAGAGAGTACAGGATGCCTTAGAAAAATGCAGAGGTTTTCCTTTTTAATACTTAAGTACCCATCGAAACTCTCTGCTGTATCAACTCCATTTAGGAAATAGCATTCAATCTAATTTTAGTCCCCTATTAATAAGAAAAAAATTTTTTTCTTGATCTCAATGGCCCACACGCATTCTGCTATTTTATTTTCACTCCTTAAAATTCCTGGGAGCCTGCATGAGCAATGAGATGAAGAGAAATGGTGCAGAAAGTTGTTGGAATCACTTCTACTCAGTGAATTTATTATGCATATTTTTAAATTGACCTTTTAGTCCAAGTTTTTATTCAATTTCACTGCAAGGAATCGAGTAACAAGGTCAGTTTGGATATCTGTATGCCAGTGGCATTCGACAATGAGATTCATGAAGAAAAATTCACAGATTAAATCATGAAGAAGCCAATAGATTCTTTTCAAGGCTGACTGGGGGTAGGATTTCTTTTTAAGAAAGAAAGTAGGATTCGTACAAAATGGAAATTTGCCCTAATTTTTAAAAAATGAATACACAAATCATTTTTATCATTTTGTTGCAAGATTAGGTGTTTTCAGTAATTACATGTTCACATAACACTTAAGTAGTGTTAGCCACATTAATGCTTTGTTGCTCATTCCTATTTTCAGGGATTAATAATAGCTTTCTGCGTGTTTCTCTGAGGCTTTGCTTTCTCTTGGGCAGATGTATAATTTGTAAGAGCTGAAGCTTCACAGCACTAACATCAAATAAATAATGTTAGAATCAAAAGAGATAGGATACATGGATTGACTTCTACAAATTGGAAGTTACAGAACCCTGAAGTTTCCAATTATTCATATTCTCGTCTCTCAAAAAATTCCATATACCCAAGTCTTACATTGACTTTATGGGACCCATATTGCATTTGGCAGGAAAGAGTCTTCTAACACATTTGCCATCTGACAATCACAGAAGAGACCCACTCCCTCCCTAATAGCAGGCTCCCTGGCTGTGCAAGTGCCCCATCCCACACTGCACAAACACCTGAGGAGAGCCGACTTCTGTAAGAATCTCCAAGAATCTGTCTCTGTTGAGTGACTCCCCAGAAATATGAGAGTTTATGAAATTTGAGGGAAAAGACACATGTTTAAGCTATCTTCTAGATTTGCACTGTTTAGCTAAAATCAATCACCAGAAGCAACGTGAACTTTGTATTTTTTGCAAACGTGTTCTTACATTCTAACTTCAAAATTATGGAGAGCCCATTTGTCATGTTTCAAGGGGGAAGGGTCATGGCTGGTGAAGTGTTTGACCCAGGAAAGAATGCAGGTAGAGGAATGAAGCTAAAGGTGAGTTTCCATAGTTAGAGGAAAGATCCACAGGCTCAGGCAGGACATTGTGTGATCCTGGGCCATTTCATTATAAAAATGAATTGACCTTTAAGGAAGCGGAAAGTCGGGGAAGTGGGTATTCCACACGGACACGCTGTTCTTAAGCACAGGCAGACGCTAGGGTAGCTCAGCCCGCTTACTGCACAGAGCTCCTGTTGTAGTTCAGTGAATGAGAAGCAAGTGAGAGAGAAGGAAGAGACAGGAAGCAGGAAAAGAATAATGAGGAATCAGCTCCATAAGGAAGGTTGCAGAGACTATAAAACTGAGACATTTGCTTCCAATAAAAAAAGAAAACAGAAAAATGAAGAAGAAGTTGACTTCCACTTTCTAAACCATTGATAGTGCTAGTTAGCATTACCATACAATACTAACCCAAAAGTTACCTTAGAAGTAGATGAGAGCCTTCAACGCTTCCAGTGAAATAAGGAGAAATGTTTATAAAAACAGATTCTAATATTAGATAATAGTCTCTAATATTAGATTATATATTAATTATAGAAACAATAGATTGTTATATTAAGAGCACAAAGATGGATACAATGCACTATGAACATTTTGATCACAACCATGTAAATATTTCCCAAAATTGGAAGGGAATGTATTTAAATTTTTACCGTGCTTAACATTAAATAATAACATTATAGGTAATTTTTCTTCTTTATAATTCTTTCCCCTATAATTTTTATGAAAAATAAATGGCAAATTAATTATATATCAGTTATTTTTAAATATGACTGAATTATTCCATGTAAGATATTTTAAAATTCTATATGCAGCATAAATAAATCTCTTTTAAATAGAAATATTTGCCACATACAAAGGCACTCAGATAGACAGATAGGCTTAGACCCAGAGTCAAGCCAGTCAGATCTCAAAGGCACCAGGAGAAAAAACTGTGCAGAGGGACCAGGGATGGGCTCTGGGCAGAGAGTGGGCAGAGACCACAGCCACAGCACGCAGACCCCTCTGCATGGCGCTCTCTGCAGTTTCTCAAGAGAACACTTGTTTTCTTATTCTAAATCACATATTATTTCCTTTTTTAATGAAGGTTCAGCTTTTTATTAAATCATTTATTCATTCAAAAAACCTCACTGAGTGTCACCTCCTGACATTCCACTTCAGTCATTATAAGCCCACCTGGTTCAAGCCTCAGACTTTCTCTTCTGCTTACTGGCCAAAGTCAAAACCCTATTTAAGTCTAACTCTTTGCTTTCCCTGCATTTGAACATTTCTGGAGAGAAACATGGAAACCAGGATGATTGAACTCACTTAAAATTATACATATGATAGCTAGAGCATGTGTGTGTGTGTGTGTGTGTGTGTGTGTGTGTGTGTGTATGCACACCTGTAATCCCTGCACTCGGGGGAATTGAGGCAGGAGAATCTCAAGTTCAAGCCCAGCCTGGATAATTTTGTAACTTAGTGAGACCCTGTCTCAAAATAAAAAATAGAAAATGGCTAGGGGTATAGCTTAGTGCAAAGACCCTGGGTTCAATCCCTGGTACTGACAAACCAGTTACACTCATGTAGACATACACGCACACCTCTTCCTGGGTGAGCCATCAGTGATCACTGGCAACATACTATACATCCTTAATCCGTCCTCCCCTATTCTCCTTCTTTCACATTTCCTCCTCTCCCCACAGATCCCCTAGTCCTCCTCATACTCTTCATGTTCATTTGCTAGAAAAAAACAAATCACAGCATTAAAAAAAGTAAATAGGGCCGGAATATAGTTCAGTGGCACAGCGCCTACCTGGCAAGTGCAAGGTCCTGAGTTCAATTCCTGGTATTAAAAAAATGGTAAATAACCCTAGCGATTCCTCAAGTCCTCCTTCTGCCCCTCTGCCCTGCCCTCTGCTTCCCACCTATGGCCACAGATAACACCCTGGCCCCACTGAGAGCCTCTCTAAACAGGGGCACCACTCCCCTGTAAATTCTCCTGCCATTCTCCATCACCCTGCACCTTCCCAGTCTTGTCTCCCGGATCAGACCCACATGCATAAAAATAGTCTGTGTGTGTGTGTGGTGCTAGGAATTGAACTCAGGACTACATGCGTGCTAGGCAAGCACTGAGCTGTACCCTCAGCCTCTACGCATCTTTCTGTGGGCCCCACATCCACTATTATCTACCATCTGAGTTCTCAATCCTTCTTTGCTGTAACTAAGTTTTAAAAAGCTGTGTGCACTCCAGCCCCAGTTGTCCCCTCGTTTCTCTCTCTCACCCTCTCCAGGGCTCCTTGGCCTCATGGCGCCTCCCCAACAACTATCTTTAAGGACACAGGTGGCGTCCACTTCTCTACAGTCAATGATTGAGCCCCAGCCCTGACCAGGTCAACGTTTCCTCCATAAGGAGCGCTCTGTCTGCTTGCCTGATGTCACATGCACCTCGCTGGCTGCCCTCTACATCCTCTCTAGGACCCTCTTCTCCTCTAGCCAGGTCATGCAGGTCAACTCCAAGGCAATGCTCCGTCTTTCTCACTGTCGCTGCTCAGTCTTCGAATAATTGAGTCTAGTACTCAGGACCTTGAGTTGCCCCCTTGCCGCCCTCTGTAGGAATCTCATACACTTCTTACATCAACATATCCGACACCAAACTTCTGCTCTTCTCCCCAAAGCCAACTCCCTCTCCTACCTTCTGCATCTCATCTGATGGGCAATCCCAGCCTTTCAGTTGCTCGTGTCAATCCCCTCTGTTTTTGTTTGTTTGTTTGTTTGTTTTCTTTCCTTTGTTTGGTTTGGTTTGCTTTGCAGTACTAGGGATTCAACTCCAGGCTTCATGCACTCAAGGCAAGCAATCTATTACTGAGTTACACCCTCAGTCCTTTCACCTTTTATTTTGAAACAAGGTCTCACTAAGTTGGCCCAGACTGGTCTCAAAGTTGCAATACTCCTACCTCAGTCTTCCCAGTAGCTGAGATTGCAGGTGTGTGCCAGCATGCCCAGAAAGACCTCCCCCCACCTCTCTCTGTAGCTCTACTTTCAAAATGTACTATACTTAGCATGGAACCACATCTCGCCATCTCCACTGCCATCACCCTGATCCCAGCCACTGTGACCTCTACTGTGAGTTGCTTCAACAGCCTGCATGGTGTCTTGCTTCTCCCTTGTCCTCCTCCTAGACTGTTCTCAGCACAGTAATGTGTGCAGTCAAGCCATTTCTCTGTGGAAAACTTGCAGTGGCTTCAGAGAAAAGCCAAGGTCTTTGTAATGAAGTACCCCAAATCTCTGGAACTTATTCTATACTCTTCCCTGTCCATTCTGTTCAGACTTCCTGGGCTTCCACGCTATTCCTCAAACATACCTCCACTCCTCCTCACCATCTCTGATAAAACCATTACCCCACACTTCCTCAATCCAATCTATAGAAATTAATTTTCCCTAAGGACAACAGATATAATTAATGATGAACAAAATTAACCAAATAAGATACTATGTCATTCTAGTCTCTCAATAATTCCCTGATTAATTTTTTTTTTTAATTTCCAAATGAAAATACCCATCTAAAACATTTCCCTGACATGGTAATCAAGTCTTATGTTTTATTCAATAATCAGCTGGACTGAAATCCTTCCATGCCCATTTTTCTACCATTCTGGCAGCAAATTGATAACCTTGGGTGATTTTTAATTAGCACTCTTTAAAAATGGTTTGCTAAATTAGTCAACTATGAAATCACCTCACCCAAATGATTAAGCTAGAACTGCATTTCAAATCCATCACCTGTTTTTACTGTATGAACATACCGTCACTCCAGGATTGTTAATTACAGTGTTTATCCGGCTGTGTTTTCATGCGTGTGTAGCACAGGGTGTAGCCTGTGCCAGATGGAACATCGCTCCACTGCTGCTTCCGGTGACCTGACAGCCCTTTGGTTTAGACATTCCTATTACCAGAAATAGCTGTGGCTCCATCCTTAACCCAGTGGAGATGACATTTAAAGGTAAGGCTGCTTATGTCCAGGTACATCACCTGTGTCTCATGACCCCAGGTGAGCTGGGGCCACACTCCAGGAAGGACACTGTGGTCAGTGTGCTGACCTGATGTGACAGCTGTGCTGATCCGTGGGAGGTCACTCCTTGCTCATGCCCATCCCACCCAAATGGTCTTTGTGAAGTCTCCGTTATTTAGCCAGAGTGTTCCTATGCTTCTTATTTAAGCTTCAAGAAAAGACTCGGAATCAGAGAATTTTAACTGCATCTCATCAATAAGAATATGGAACATTAGGAAGTTTAAATAATTCACCCAAAGCTAGTATCAGAGCCACAATAGGATCTCTGGTCACCTGACTGCAAGAATACTGCCACTACTCCAGTGCCACCATCCTTTTCAGCCTCCATTTCCCCATCCATCTCCTTATTTGGCTTCTTTTCTCATTTCTTGCCCCCCTGCCAGTCTGCAGCCAGATCGTCTTGAAATGCACATCTGCTTGTATCACTCATCTCTATGGCTCACCACTGCTCTCAGGCTCAGTCCCCAGAGCATCCTACAAAGCCCTGGGTCTTCTATCCTGTGCCTCCTTCTCCCATCTGCTCACCACATTCCCACCACACCACACAGCTATCTCACCATACTCTAAACTCTTTGGTCTCACAAGGTCTTTGCACAAGTGAACCGCGCATCTTATGACCCAGTCTGTGCACCATGCATTTTTATTTTGGCAGTCACTGGACCCTTCCAGTGCAGAACCCAGGTACCAGGCATTTTGCTGAAGTTGCCTCCCAAGAAAGGGTGGAAACCAACATGTTGTGGATTGACCACCCATAGTGGGAGCTGCAGTAACATTAATGCTACCCCGGACCTGACTAGATGCACAGAACAAGCCACCACCCTGGGGAAGACAAGTAGACAGTAGTGTTGGATGAGGGGACAGTGGTAGTGGAAATCTCCATGGAGCAAGCCTCCCTTGGAATCTAGGAAAAGGGAGCTCAGTAAACCAGGTAAGGGGTATAAATTTTACTCAACATGCATTCATATTAGTCATTCTACAATATCAAGTTGCCTTGCTCATACCCTGCATGGTCCCAAACCCAAAACAAATGGATCGTCTTTCTTGTTTTATGAGGTTATTTCAGATTTTGGTAACAAAGAAGGCAACTTTAGGAACATCTGTTAGGAATTTAGCATGGCTAAAATTCTCTTTTCCTTCTTTTCCATTCTACTTTTTCCATTCTCCTCACTGATAATGGGAGATGAGGAATCCTTCCCATTCAAATGGGTTCCCAAGGGTCAGTCTGCAGAGTAAGCATTTTCTAGGGATCTCACACCTGGACTGGAATTGGTAGTAGTCTATTCTCACTCAAGTTGGAAGAAAGAATGCTAATAACTTTGGCCTTAAAATTGTTTTTCAAGAACAAGATATGGACTTACACAAAGTCATAACTGGAAACAACCCCAGAAGACATTGAATCTAGTGCTTTCATCTTAATTCATTCGTGAATGGCCATATTTGATAAGAACCTACATACATGCCCTACCATGGGCACAACTATAAATCTATAACTCCCCCAAGGCAGCTGAACCATTTCAGAGTATTCTCTGGCAGTCAGATACACAGGTGAGTAAGGACAGGAATGTAATTTGTTTGTTCAACATTGAAATGCATCTATTGTAGAATCTCCACCAGGTGCCAACTAAACTTCACTCAAATACAGTGTATGTACTCCTCTTTTACCTTTAACAGGTAAGTAGAAGTGACATATATATTTTTCAACTCAGTCCAGGAAGTCCAACATCTTCAAATCCAATGAACAGTATTCTACTGATAAAATATTGAGAAAATGAGAGTTGATACAAATGACATTATCAATGTTTCAGGGTTAAACGGATGCTCCAGGGTTGCAACTACCAGTCTGGCCAGAATTGTGTTTACATTCCTAAGAATCTTCATTTAGCCAATGAAGCTGGGAAAATCAGATAGTAGGACACTCGGGTAATCACAAATACAAGGTTTCCAGTTAAACCCCAAGTACCCAGTTCAATAAATCATACATTGTACACAAGTGTGTGTGTCAACCAGAATACTAGATACCACCACAAAAAGATATGATCCTTGACAATAAAAAGTTTCCCTCTCTCCTTTCCCAAATGAAGCCCATGGGTAAAATACAGAAATACTAATAACAAAAGATCAAGCATTTAATCCTCCAAGAAATCTTGAAAACTCATGGTAAAAAAAAAAAAAAATTCTACAGGTTCAATACAGGCAAGATGGAAGAAAACAGTCTAAACTGCATAATATTGTCTGAAGGGTTATTTTTCTCATTTGGGGAGAAAAAATGTCAATTTGATAGGGGACCAGGAAAGAAAAAAATGGTTTTGTCCTTTTCCATTTACTCTTTTTTCTTTTAAGCAAATCTTACCTGCCCCTCTCCTGCCCCATGGGTCATCTCCTAAAATACCACGTGTAAATCTGCAATAGAGGACAGAGTATAGGCCTGTCGCCATCAGAGACAGCACAACCTGTGTGTGATTGGCTGGAATCTGAGAGCACTGGGCAACAGGCTGTACTCATTATTCTCACTCTATTCAAGAGTGGAAAACATGTTACCCTGAGACCACTGATCTAAACAAATAGGGAACAGGATTACATGGAAACTGAGTGGTCTAATCAGTTGTTTAATACACATGGTTTCTCTAAAATGAGGAAAAGTTTAGAGTATGACATGGTAAGTTCAATACAGACACACCACTTGACCTCATTCCTACACTCACACTGGCATCTACCACAACATTATTTCTCAGTGCATCTAAATATCTAAATCCTTCCTAATGAGATGCTTCAAGAAGCTATTTCTAGTCAATCAACATGAAGGTTGAGACTATTTCCCTAGTCACAACTAGGGAGATGGTCTCTTACAGAGTCTGGGTTCCCAGAATTTTCCAGTATGGCAGCCATTAGCCACACATGTCTAGTGAGTACTCGAAATGTGTGACTAAGGAACTAAAATTTTATTTTACTAAAACTTATATAGTCACATGTGTGCAGTGGCTACTGCAGTGGACAGGGCAGCTCTGGAACATATCTATCATCACAGAAAGTTCCAACAAAAAGCACTAGTCTTCCCGCTAGTAAAATCACAAAGCTAGAGGTAGCCACAAAACTCAGAAGTGGCACTTCATTTTTTCATCTTCATGTGCTCTTGCAGGAAGCTTCCAATTTCCTCATACATTAAACTCTTTAATTGCAATAATGCCTGAATCAAATTAAATGTGATTCTATGCACTGGGGAACCAATATCTTGAGCAAGTCAAACTCAATAATGTTTAGGGCATGAGAATCTTTAGCATAGTTGGCTGATGAGATGTTTGTCGTTCATTCAAAGATAAGACCTGCCATTAAATTATTCTACAGCTTCATCCTGAGACTCTTCAAGGTGAGCCTCAAGGGCACAGATCTTGAGTTCCTCTCCATGCCCCACCCACAATGCCTAACATCAGAAAAGTCCTCCTAATCAGCCTGAAAGTGATGTATCAATAGGTCATCACAGTTCTTTGCCACGCATAGATCACAAACACATAGGCATGTAGAGGTATGGGGAGGCTCACTCCACTCCTCATTTCAGGCCTGCTGCTCTCATCCACCCCAGATTTCTTGGCTTTCTCTTGCTGCTACCTTGCTGAGAGAACAATTTCCTCTTGACTCAGTTCTCACAGGAAGACAGATATCTCTAGCAGTAGCTTTGATCCTAAACTCAAATTTCTGCTTGGTGGGTAGAGACCATGTTGAGTTGGGCACAAACCAATAATAGTTTCCATTCTTTCACATTTGTTTATAGCAGTAATGCTAAAATCTAGATTAACACCTTAATTGTTCTTTCAGATTGGTCAAATATTGCTGTTTTGTGATACTGCACAGTAATGGTACATAGTTATACATCTATCCAATATGTGTAAGTCCTATATCAATATTGACTTCCCTGATTAATGAAAATGATGCAAATCAATATGCAACAGTAAACAGAAACACTGAAATGTCACCTAGGATTCGGAGACAGATTTAATGTTGATAGGCACAGACCTCAAGAAAAAAATGTCGGGCCTTGATCCTTGGTAGTTTGGGATTTATATGGGGTCATCAAGCAGGAAGTAAGAAGCAGAGTACTTGGCAGTTATTGATTGGTTCTTACAATGTGCATCACAGTGACCAGCTCTTTCTAAGAAACAGAAGTAACAGGAACTATAACAGGAACTGAAGTGCACTGGAGGTTACCTGGGCAACTAACAGAAACTGAAATGTATTGGCTGGTGGGGGGGCATTTTCTGCTACAAATGCAGATGACAACTCTTCTTCCATACTAAGGTAAGGCCTTTTGCCCCCTCAACATGTCTGTAAGAAAGAGAATGTAAAGTGGCTATTCCATCTAGAATGTTCTAATTTCATGTACAGTGCTCAAAACCAACTTCTAGGATCACTGACGCTGCCACTTCCACACTGAACTGTGGCTGAGCTGTACCTCATTTTACTGATTTCCATATACTGTGTATAGAGGACGACTTCTTCACCAAACAGAAGTCCTTTAAGGTCAGAGACTACATTATTCATCTTTGCCTTTCTCCATCTCTAATGGCCACTCCAACTCATGTCCTAAATCTCTTCTCTTTTCTGTCTGAATAACTCCACATCATTTTTTCCTTTTTTCTTTTTCCCTTTCTTTCATCTTGGGCTGGGGTGGGGGGTCCCAAACCTGTTGCTCAAAGTTGCAAGATTTTTTTTCACTGCACTCTAGTACCTGCCTGATGGAAGCAAGGACTACAATATACTTTCAGTGATTTCAGTGCTTAACAGTGTCTCTAAGATATCATCAGCACCAATTCACGAGATGAGGGCATGAGTGTTGAATGTTGTATGTAACCAAAGCTCAACAAATGGCTTGGTGTTAGAGCACTTCTAGCATCAGCCTACACTAGAAGCAAGGAACATGAACGTTCCGCCTCACTTTCTGGGCCTTTGTCCTCTGTCTTCTCAAGGAAAAGGAAGCTTATCTTTTGCTTGTTAGTGGTACAGTCTAACAAAGTTTGGGGGAGAAAGAGTGTATAGCAGGACCAGAGAGTAGGATGCAGCTTTATCTGAAACAGAAAGAACTGTCCTAGGCTCAGGGGTTAAGGAGTGTCTGTCCGTGGATGGATGGAGCGGGAAGGAGACCTTAGAGAGGAGGACAGTGTGCTGATTCTATAGAGAAAAGAGCACTGAGCTGATTTGCCAAAGATTCCATTTATCCTGGCAGAAAGCTCTCAGGTAAAGGGAAGTAGAGACAACGTCAGTGGATGTGTCAGTGATGATCTCTAAGGAAAGATGGCAGAAAAGCAGACAATCTCTTCTATATAAGAACCAGATTCTTGGAAAAGCCCTTAGAATGACATGTTTAGTTTCTTGCCAGCATAGATTCAGCTGAGAGAGACAAAGATAACCTAAGTTACAGCACATGAAGAAAAGTGGTATCTCTCACTTAGCGGAGAGTATGCACCTCCATTCATATGTAATTATATAAGCAGGAAGCACTCAGGGCAAGTTCCCATATTTATTCAGATTTTGCACTGAACTTTCCTTGGTGGCATGCATAGTCTTGTGATTTGATCAGGGAGACAAGAGAATTAGTGACCAGAGATGGGGTAGCGGGAAAACTGCATGTAAGACAGGCCACGGGGGACAATGCCGTTCCTTGCTCAAGGTCAGAAATTGAGATCATGTAAGCCTCTTCTGGTGTTTAATGTTCTTCGAAGTCTCAGGACAAATTTATGATGTAGAATCCTCCCAGAACAAGTGATACTTTCTCACCTCTGAGTCTCTAATGATTTACTTACAACCATCTTCTAACTCAGAGGTCAAAGAATCAAGGAAGAAGAGGCCTCCCGCTTCACCTTTCTAAATTAAAATCTACAAAGAGAATTTCAAGGTGAGAAAAGACATAAAATCATATCAAGATATAAAATACAAGACAAAGAAAATGTTATAATGCTTTTATTGAAAAACCGTCAGTGTGAAGAAAGGTGGCTTCCTGGTTTAATGTTGACCCTCCTAACCCTTTGCTTGCTGGAAAGGATGTAAAGCTGTACTGCTTGAGCCAGGGGAAGAGTACAATACAAGAACCCACAGAATAATTTTGTATGGAGAGATCCATGATACAAAGCAACTTTTGAGCCATCAGGTTTGGAAAAAAAGATGTCTAAAGGATATCGAAAAGTCTGGATATCATCACTGACTTGTGGCCTGATCTGAGCAGAGTTATCTTGTTGAAAATGTGTTGCTTTCTAGAAACAGAAGCCAAGAGCATTACATTCACTGCAACCAGGATTCAGGCCAGATTTGCATCAGGTACCTGCTGCTCCCAGTCAACCCATTCTGACCTGCAGGCACCTGGGCTTTTGTTATCTCACACTCCATCCCCCCAATCAGTCACTCAGAACCTAGTATCCGGAATTGGAGTCAAAGCACAGTTTCCCTTATCTCCCTGATGTTATCTTCACAGACTAAGTCAAGATGCCAATGAGAAGTTCTATCCCTGTGATGGCTGGCTAGATAAATGAAGAAGCTAACAGAGGGTGGAGAGAAGTGACTTGAAAACAGTCCTCTTGATAGTACATTGTTTTAGGGGAAAGAAAGTGTAAAGACTTGAAGATATGGTGGAGAACAGTTTTGAACAGTTTGGTAGGTGTTAATAATAGACAAAAACTTTGTTTCTTACACTGAACAGGCATTATCAGCCCAGAAAGCTCCTGAGCCATCTATTAAAGTTAAAGATTCCTGGCCCCTACTCCAGAAGTTTGATCATCAGAATAGCAAGAAAGGGAAGTGAATCTGCATTGTTAACTACCTTCTTGAGTGATTCTTGAAGTAGTAGTTTGAGAACAAGAGGAAGAAAGAGGGGTGCTGTCTTTATCATGATGTAAGTGTAGAGAAATGTGTGGTGTCAGAGAAGAAGGTCTCTCTGTAACTTGAATGATGGATACAGAAAGACAAAAAAATAGAACACTAGTTCTGGTCTAGTGTGTCTATAGATCAGCTCTAAATACAGATAGATCTAGAGCTAGTTGGATGGGTAACTATAACTATAGACTTGGGAGGAAACTGAGTATCTTGGTAACATGTAGGCAGTAATAACTGTTGAAAGGGGGAATTGTTTGTATCTATATTCATCACCCAAATATCTTCCTGTGCTGGAAAAACCCCTACTGTGTGGATTCTGGAGGAAGCGAGGTCCCACTCTTCTTTCGGGGAACCAAGAATCCAGTTACTCCCTGCTCCTACTCTCTAGTGATGAGGGTGTGAGCATATATCAAAGCTGGTTCCACCGATGTTTCAAATCAGGCTTTGAATGTTGAAGGAGAGATTCTACAAAAGAGTCGAGAAATAATTTTCAGTAACTGCCATGCTAAGATAAAGGGGCCACGGCACTGACCTACCCAGACTCTGTTAACAGCAAGAATTTGATTTTTCCCAAGCCAACTTTCAAGTCTAGTTTTTCATTCCTGCCTGAATCTATGAGCTACTCATATGTTTTTCAATAAATTTATTTTCTGCCTAAGTTTATAAGAGAGAATACCAGAAGACAAAAATAGGCCTATGATAAATTCCTCCGGATACCAAAGAGAAAGAAACACAAAAACATGAGACAGGAAAAAGAAAAAACACATTTCAAAAACAAAGGGCCAAAGGATGACTTAAGATAAGGATTCAGGAGAGTACAGTGCCACAGAAATAAAATGACCTCAATGAAGAAAAACAAGGAGCCAATGTTCTAGGGCTGGCCATTTCCTTTTTTTGTCCTTCCCAATGAGACTGATTATATTTCTGTTTTAGAAGTTTTTGCACTGTCTTATAATTATTCTCCCAATGAGGCCATTGGCACCACCAGGGTAAAAACTACCAGCTGTTCCCACTGCCTGCAAATTCCAAAGTGCTGAGATTCCAGAAAATACACAGGAGGCAGAGAGGAAGAAAGCAAAGACAGCTGCAAAAGATAAAACACATGGCATGGTGGTTCCACTGGGCCACTAGAGACACCTGTGCAGATCTACCCCTCTCTGGGACGTCCCCAACCAGTATCTGCCTTCCCCAGATGCACTGGGGACTGCGTCTTCTTGCTCCATTCAAAGACACTCACCTTCTCCCTACCAAACCCTTTAATTCTCTTTATATTTTTAAGAAAGACAGTAAGGTGTGGAGGTTGAGGCAGGAGGATTACTGTGAATTTGAGGCCAGCCTGGGCTATAAAGTGAGTTTAAG
>RJWM01038216.1:0-17998 GCA_004363535.1 Dasyprocta punctata | reverse complement strand
CTTTTGAGCGTGACTTCTCAGCTCCTACGTAGAACCCTCAACCCACTGCACGGCTCCTTCACCCTGCTGGCATAGACTTTCTGGTTCCACCACTGACCTGTGGCCTTCCCAGCACAGAACCGTAAATAAACTGGCGTGAGCCCTTATTGGGGGCTCTTAGGTTCCCAGTTGGTACTGTGGGAGGCATTGTCATGCATTCAGGTCTCTAGTGGGACTCTTGCATGTTATTGCTGTGGGATCCAGGCCCTCGGCTATCCTGGGTCTTAGTGTTGTGGACAGATCTTCCTGCACCGTCTCGTGTTTAACTTTGGGTGATTATTATAAAACAGTATTACAAACCCTGTGTCCTGTATGTAGTTGTTCTCCCTGTAACCCCTGACTACAACAGTCTGACAGAACACAACACAGTCACACAAAAGAAGTTACATAAAGCTACGTGGGGTAGTACACACCTCTAATCCTGGCATTTTGGGAGACTGAGGCAGGAGGATCTTGAGTTGGACCCTAGCCTTGGTAAATTAGTGACTTAGCAAGACCCTGTCTCAAAATAACAAAGGTCTGGGATATAACTCTGTGCAATCCTCAGTACCATAGCGGGGAGGGGAGGAGGAGGAGGAGGAGCTAGCTACATGAAGCAGACTCATTACATACAGACAGGCAATGGGGACAACAAAATCTCGGATTCATTGCAAGCCAACTCCTCCCCACCCTCAAGCCTCAGGAAAGTTGAGCAGGGAAGTAGAGTCTCATTTGTGTATGCCTTACTTTGCCCTATGGCTGAGGGGCCTCAGAAGGTCATATGCTTATCAGGGTACAGATGACACATTGGGTTACAGTTTTGAAGGACACTCTGTGCATAGGAGAGAGAATAGAACCATCCTCCCCTACGTCCAAGTGTTACATCCCAGGACATTTTACAGTTAATCTGCAAAACTATGAGGAGGAAGCAGGGCAGGCCTGAATCAGTCCTGGAAAAACTGAAAAACTGTCCTTCCTTCCACAGGTCCTGAGATCCCATCTAAACCAATGACATTGCACAAGTTCTCATACTTACACAATGGGCAAATGTACATTTTGCTTATTAATGTGATGAATAGTCCAACATTACTACAGTCCAGAGACTAAGGTAAGAAATCTACATGTGCTCATCATCTAGTCCATGGGTTGAATGACAGTTTTCAAAGGTTTCTGGGTTCTAATCACTGTAGATGGGGAGAGGGATGTGTGTGTAGAAAGGCTCTTTTCAGATATGCTTATGCTAAGGATTATGAGTTAGGGGTTCACCTTGGGTTGTGCAGGTAGGCTCTATTGTATCATTACATGTGTCTTTGTAACAAGCGAAGCTGAACAAATTCACACCAAGGGGGGGAAAAAAGCCATGGTGGAAGTAATGGAAAACAGACAGAAGATGTTATACCACTGGCTTTGAAGACAGAAGAAGGGTCCAAGAACAAAAGAATGCAAGGGAGACAGTCCAAGGCTGCCAAAAATGAACCTAACACTTTGTTCTGGGGAAGGCCATGCCCCAGTCTTGCATGTGTGCTCAATTTGCAGCTTCAATGGCTTCCCAACATGTCCCTCTCTTTTGTTTTGCTGTTGCACAGGATGGGTGGTCTGTTGAAGCTGGAGGAGCTGTTAGGAGAACTCCCACAATTTAAACTCTGCGCAGTCCATTGCTCCATGACAGTAGACAGTTACCAGTATAGAAGGTGTTAGTGATTTGAGCTTCTTTTATAGCTGACATATTACTATGGCATTGTATTATACCTCTTGAAGTTGTACTTTCCTACAGGATGTTCAAGACCAAGTTAAGGTGAGACCTGTATTAAAGTTAATAAGTCTCTTGCTATCTATTAAAGTCAGTTAAGTCCCCTCAGGAATTACCTTGGAACCATGCATAGCACCTCTTAACTCTTCTGTCAGTGTCAGCCATCTGGACAAGTCACAGCCATTGCTTGACTAAGTTGCTTTCTGTGAAAGCTTGAGAGATTTTTTTTCTCCTGATGACTCTCCTTATGCACACTACACACCAATGATCACTTTTCTATGTGGTATCACAATCTTCTTGATCAGAAGACCAGGGACTCACCAAGTACAGGGTGATGCTTCTCTTATGTCCTGGATCCTCATTGACCTTGAAGGGCTAGGGTCAAAATATTGGCTATCCTCTGAGCCTGTCTATCTCTCCAATTTTTGGTCTCTAAACCTCAGCTGTTGAACATCCAGAAGAAAAGACTGATAACAGTACAGTGTAGTAGAGACTATAAGATTAGCATTATCTTATCTAAATATGAAACACCTTAGAACATTAACTGAAACTGTTATTTCTTATTAACCATGGATGTTGTAACATTTGAATACCTCTAGAATGTTAATGAACAGTTGCATATTTTACACAGAATGTGAGAAATCAACACTGTACCTAATATTATAGTATGAAAATCATGATGACATTTTGTAACACACATGAATTTGCATTTTTTACATAAGATACCCCATTTTTGGTCAGTCAACCCTATCTAATACATAAGAAGCTTTTTACCTAAATTCATTACCTTTTGGGATGAACATCTCATAAGTATTTGTTGAAAGCAGAGGTCTGAATCTGAAACAAAATTCTGTCACTGTAAACAATTCCTGTTTTACATTTTGGAAGACCCATACATCTGGAGGCATGAATACATGAATATACCATGATTTTAATAACAATCTGTCATAGCCATATGAAAACCTTTGTAGGGGCATCTTTAAATAAAAAACTTTATTTTATTATTTCTTTTGACTATGATCAATGTGAACATATTGCAATAACAAATTTTTATAACTTTAGTTGGGGTGTCACCCACAAGGCTATGGAGATCACTCTGATCAATGACTAAGAACTGGTTAAATGTTACCAGGTAGTTGCTTTCTTATTTACCAGTTGGGGTTCTGTCCAATAATCCCAACCCTTTGGGACTTTTATTTAATTATCTTAATAGTATTTTGATGACTTATAAAAACCACAATCATAACATTTAACCCATTAATTTCTAACAATGAGACACTCTCAAGTCAATAATAACCAACAATACACATTACATTTACATAACCAATTTTAGCATCATTTCTACCAGCTGGCAACCCAGGTGGAAGCATGCTTTCTAAATCTATAGCCCAAATAAACCTTGACTAAATGATCCAAAACTGCAAAAGTGCCACAATCCACATGGCTCCTGATGTTCTTGGGGTGAAGGACTGTGAGAGGATGAGAAAAATAAAGAAAGGGACAAAGTTGGGGTCAGGTGGAGCACTTACTCTCCTGATGGGAGGAAATGTACTACTCAACCAATGCTGCCATTTATTTATACACTGTGGAAGGATGACGTCAATTTCATCCCCTCTCCCTAGCAACCCAGGCCTGGATTGTTCAGGAGCCTCCTGTTTTTCTGGGCTGTAGCAACTTTTTCACGTGGTTGACCCAAGTGCTCTTTGTTACTTTGGTAAGGTCATGTCTGGGTCACTTTCCAGCTTCAACAGTTCCCAACATATCCATCTTTTTGTTTTGTTGTTGCACAGGATGTGGGGTCAGTTGAAGCTGGAGGAGCTGTGTTGGAGAGCTCTGAAGATGTTTTTAAGTGCAGTCCAAAGATTTTAAGTCCCTGCATTCCACAATTGAAATCCTGTGCAGTCCATTTATCCATAACCATAGTCAGCTACCAGCGTAGCTGGCAATTGTCAGAAGATGTTAGTGATTTGAGTTTCTTTTATAATATATTCTTTAACATTGTTTTATATACCTCTAGTAGTTGTGTTTCCTGCAGGATATTCAAGACCAAGTTAAGGTGAGACCTGTTTTTAAAAACAATCAGTTTTTAGTTATTTATCAAGGTCAGTTAAATCTCCTCAAGGAATGTCTTGGAACCCTACATAGCACCTCTTAGTTCTTGTCAGTGTCAGCCATTTGGATGAGTCATGACCATTGCTTGACCAAGTTGCTTTCTGTGAAAGCCTGGGAGATTTTTTTCTCCTAGTGACTCTCCTTGGGCACACCACACACCGATGATCACTTTCCTCTGTGATCTCATAGTCTCCTTGATCAGAAGACCAGGGACTCACTGAGTATTGGATGTCACAGCAGAAGTTCTCTAATGTCCTGGGTCCTCGTTGACCTCAGAGGGCTAGGGCCAAAATATTGGCTATCCTCTTAACCCATCTGTCTCTCCAATTGTTGGTCTCTAAACCTCAGTTGTTGAACATCCAGAAGAAAAGATTGACAACAGTACAATATAGTAGAGGCAGAAAGCATAACATTATCATCTTATCTAAATATCAAACATCTTAGAACATAAAATAGAACCATTATCTTTTAAAACAACCTAACATTTGAATACCTGTAGAATGTTAACAAACTGTTACATATTTTACACAGAAAATTAGAAAAGAAACCCCACACCTAATGTTGTAACATGACAATTATGACATTTTTAAAACACACTTGAATTTGCATATCTTTTTAACATAAGATACCCCCTTTATGGTCAGTCATCCTTATCCAATAGATAAAGCTTTTACCTAACTTGTTGACCTTTAGTGAGATGTATATCTCACAAGTTTTTGTTAAAGACAGAGGTCTGAATCTGAAACAAAAGTTTGTCACCATAAACAATCTGTTTTACATTTTTGAAGACCTGTACAACTGGAGGCATGAATACATAAATATACCATGAGGCTAATAACAATCTTTCATAGTCATATGAAACCTTTGTATGGGCATTTTTAAATCAAAAACCTTATTGTATTATTTCTTTTGATGATGACCAATGTGAACATATTACAATAATATTTTATATAACTTTAGTTGGGGTGTCTCCCATAAAGCTATTTTCCAATCAATGAACAAGAATTGGTTAAAAATGTTACCAGGCAGCTGCTTTCTCATTTATCAAATGGATTCCCATCCAACAATCTTCCCTGAAAGGGATTTCATTTACTCATCTTAATAATTTTTTGATGACTTACAAAAAACTCAATTATAACACTGAACACTTTTGTTGAACAATGAGAGACTCTCAAGTCCATAATAAACAACAATATATATTACATTTACACAACCAATTTTAACAACATTTGGACTAACTGGGAACCCAGGTGGGAGCATGCTTTTTAAGTCTATAATCCAAATTAAACTTTGATTAAATGATCCAAGAATGTAAAAAAAGGAGAAAAAATTGTTGAGTTCAAAATAAAAGGAACAGCAGTTTACAGAATGGACAAATGGACAAACATGGACAGATGATCTGTACAGATTCGAACAGACATAGAAACAGAGTTGTTGGTGTCCACAAGAACTCTGTAAGTTCCTGGGAGCTATTTATACATTTGTATCATGCCCCTTTTCTGAACTAGCTTGTTTCTTATGCCCCGTGTCCTTGGGGTTGGAACACCTGTCACCTCCAGCACCCCATGCTCTCAGGGCTTTCCTTAAGCACTCTGTGCCACTTGGGCACTCCTGTATGGGCACTTGTGCTTTTGGCTCCACAGGTGTGAATGATCACTAGCTCAGTTGACTTCCAACAACACCTTAACAGACTGGACAGACAGACAAACAGATACACAGGCAGACTGACAAACACCTTACACAATCAGAGTGCATTCGAATATATTTTAGCCAAATTGAATTAAACTAATTTTTACAATCGTAGAATTTGTAATTATAAATAGACTAGTCAGATTTATTGTAGGTCAATTACCAGAGATCTCTTATAAAAGAATTTGGAAAGGACAAACTCTTATCTATAATTAACATATGTTTTTATCATAGGACTTAGCATAAATGTTTATTATCTATTTAGACCTTTGGTTTTATTTTTTGTTACAATCTTCTGGACATCTTGGGTCAATTAAGGTTGGTTCTAGCTTCATCCATTTCTATCAGTTGTGGTGTGGTCTCTGAGGCATCACTGTCATAGGACTGAGTATCCACTTCTTGAGAGGTGGATTCAACTCCTTTTCTGGGTTTGGGTCCATGATACAGCTGGACAGCACACTGGCATCCAGATAGGCCATTTAGCATTTCCTGGAAAAACACAAGCATACCATCGACCCTAAATTAGCACTGGACTGGGTGCTTTGATTGTCCAGTATGAAGATCTTTCCAAAGGACTCTTCTTAGCCTTTATTTGATTGCATTATCTTTCTACTGCGGTAGTTTCATCTTTATTAGAATTTAAGAATGTTAAATTGTATATACTGCCATGTAAAATCTATTATGAGGTGCATTCCCCATTTTGTTTTTTGAAATTTAAATTGTGAGCACGTTTAACTAGTTCTAGACCTGAAGATTGTAAGGAATTTTTGTAGTACGGCATAGACAAAAAACTGCATTGTGTATTTAGGCACCTTGGGCTCTCTTACCGTTGTCACACACAAGCTGTGCTTCCAATCCAGCCTGGATGCCCAGATGTTTTTGGGAATTCAAGCAATGGTGTGGTGTAAACTTTTGATGCATAAAGCACCTGTGCACATCATGGGAAAAACTGGGGTGGCTCAGGTGGGCCAGAACCATGTCTCACTTCTCCTGACCCAGACTGAGTGCTGCAGTGCTGCCAGTGGGGCAGCCATTGAAAAGGATTGGCAGCACCTGTGGAGTTCACTCCTCAGTACATGGGAGGCAGGGCTGCAAACCCCAACTCCTTGGTGCAGGTCCTGCCTCACAAGCCAGGCCACACCAGGCTGCCCCAGGGGAAGTTCTCTGTGCCTTACACCATGTATATGTATATATATATATATATATATATATATATATATATATATATATATATATATTTTTTTTTTTTTTTTAAGGCAAAATTCTGAAATGGTTTTAGACTCTGATGACTAGAAATCAAATTTTGGGGTGTCTCTCTGACCCACTGAAGGAAGTCTCCTCCACAACTTTGTGGCTACTATTCTAAATTGATCATAAATTTGTAACTCAAAACCAAGTCACTCATGTGGTAGCAAAGGCACTCTTTGTATCCCTCCAGGTTAAATCAATTTAGCGCTTATACTAGAGTGAGAAACACTGCAAACACTTATAGATCGCAGTTGTCACATCCAGAGGCCATGCCGTCAGATAAATGTTGTTGGGCAATAATTGAAGCATTTGTTCCTGTGTCTAAAAGCCCTTTAAATGCCTTTTAATTATCAATTTCTTCTCAGGGTGATCCTGGTTAACCTGTTGAACCCAATAAATATCAGAAGACCCAAGACCCTTAGATACTCTTTCTTTATATACAGAATTTCCAATTTTTATCAAGGGAAGAATAACCAATTAAGCAATATAAGAATCTAGGGAGATTTAAGCCATGTTTTGAGTAGATTGAACCATAACCTTGATTTTCCCCTTGCAGCTGAAACAAGCAACATTGTTTCCTCATCTCTTTTGTTTGGGCCAAGCTCCAGGCTTGGTGGAGCTCTTAGGTTCCCTCCCCTGCTTGAGGGCCTGTTTGTGTAGTGAGAGGAGCATAAAGTAGCAGTTTCTCCCTGTTAAATAACCCTTTAAAATCTGTAGAGGTCCAGCTAGATTTGTGTTGGTTTTTTACCTAATCTTGTTCTAAACTGTTTTCCCATTCCCTCTGAAGTATGTAAATTTACAATTTCTTCTTCTGGAAACAAACTGAAGAAATTTAGCAATTCAGTGTAGTGTCAGTGCATTGAAAACTAAAATTGACTTAAGAAAGCAAAAAAGACCTAAATAAATGTAGAGTTAAGCAAATTATGGAAGGACAACATAGGAAGCAAATGGATTCCATAAAGCAGATTCAAGTAGATATCCAGGAGAATAGAAATGCTATTGAAAGTATTCAAAGCAGATTAAGCCAATGTGAGGACAGGATCTCAGATACTGAAGACAGACTCACAGTTAGTGACCAGGAAAAGAAAGATTCTTCAAAACTAGCAAAGGATCATGAGATATTAATCCAGCAGTTGCTTGATGAAACAAAGAAAAATAACAAGATTAATTGGAGTTAGTGAACAAGCAGGAGATACTACAAATGACATTAAAAACATCCTTACAGACATCGTGTCAGAAAATTTTCCTGGTAGAGAAAAAGAATTTGACATACAAATAAGTGAAGCATATAGAACTCCGATTAGCAATGATTTTAAAAAAAAATCTACTTCCAGGCATATCATAGTCAAGATTCCATAAATTCAACACAAGAAAAAAATTTTAAAAGCTGTTAGGGAAAAGAAACAAATCACCTATAAAGGAAAGCCCATCAGAATTACAGTGAACTTCTCAGCACAAACTCTCAAGTCAAGGAGAGCTTGGAGTGAAGTACTCCAAGTTCTAAAAGAAAACAACTTTCAACCCAGATTGACCTATCCTGCAAAACTGTCTTTCAAAATAGAGGGAGAAACAAAATACTTCCATGATAAAGAACAGTTGAGGAAATTCATGACCACTAAACCAGCACTCCAAAATATTTTGAAGGACATTTTAGAAAGGGATGATAAGTACTACAGCTCCACGAATCCCAATAGAAGGAATACACCAGGAAAAAAGAAAACAACACGATAAAGATAAGTCAATCTGTATCAGTTTTAACCATCAGTTTTAATGGTCTTAATTCATGAGTTAAAAGGCATAGACTGGCAGAATGGATCAAGAAGCAAGATCTAACAATATGCTGTATACAAGAAATACATTTAATTCAAAAAGATACTCATAGACGGAAAGTTAAATGATGGAAAACAATAGTCCATGCAACAGAAGTCCAGAAAAAGGCAGAGGTAGTTATTCTATTTGTAGATAAAGTTAATTTTAAGCCAAGACTGATTAAGAGAGACAAAGAAGGTCATTATATATTGGTAAGGGAACAATCAAAGAGGAAGAGATAATAATGCAACAAATACTAGTCCACCCAGTTATATAAAACAATTATTAATCAACATGAAAAATCAAGTAAGCCTTAATACAACTGTATTGGGAGACCTCAATGCATTGCTGTCACAAAAACACAGGTGTGGAGTTCTTGGAATCCTCTGGGTAGAGTATCACGTCATCTGAAACAAAATCTTGTATATAAAAAATTAGTCATGACAGTCAGAGAAAAAGAATTTTGAGTAAAATGTAATTTTTTCAGGGTCACCTTCAACTTTTATTTTTAATGTGAAATGTTCATTTGAAACAATTGTGTTAACAATTAATTAGATAATGTTTCATGTCTGTATTTTTTCTCTTAAATAATTTTTGGGAATATCCAATATGCTGATTGTTGCTGTTTTGTTGGTTGGGGTGAAATTGTTATGTTTTGATTTCTTGTTTTTCTTTTGTTTAAAAAAAACCAATAATACAGTTTTAATGGGGGACCTTAATACCCCACTGTCATAAACAGACAGATCAACCAAACAAAAAATCAGCAAAGAAATAACAGAACTGAATCACACTTGTGAACAAATGGACCCAGTAGATGTGCACTGAGTGCTCCACCCATCAACATCAGAATGCACATTCTTCTCAGTTGCACTTGGGTCATTCTCTAAAATAGATCATATACTAGTCCACAGAACATGCTTAAGTAAATGCGAAGGAACTGAAATATTTCCATGCATATTATCTGACTGTAGTGCAATAAAATTGGAAATGAATGACAAAAAATCCCACAAGAACCCCATAAATGCATGGAATTTAATAATACTCTCCTAAACAATCAATGGGTCACAGAAGAAATTAAAGAAGAAATTAAAAAATATCTACAATCGAATGAAAATGCAAATGCAAATTACCAGAACCTGTGGGATACAATGAAAGCAGTCCTCAGAGGGAAATTTATAGCACTAAACTTCCACATCAGAAAAATGGAAAGAACACACATAAACAACCTAATGATGCACCTCAAACTTCTAGGAAAAGAAGAGCAAGTCAAATCCAAAGCCCAAAGAAGGCAGGAAATCATAAAGATCAGAGCAGAAATCAATGTATTGAAACTAAGAAAACAATACAAAGAATTAATGAATTGAACAGTTGGTTCTTTGAAAGAGTAAATAAAATTGATAAACCCCTAGCCAACCTCATCAAAAAGAGGAAAGAAAAATCTCAGATCCATGCAGTAAGAAATAAAAAGGGTGAAATCACTACAGACCCTGTGGAAATACAGAAGATCATCAACACCTATTTCAAAACCTTTACTCACATAGATTCAATAACACAGAAGACATGGACAGATTCCTAGCAACCTTTGAATTACCAAAGCTGAATCAAGAAGATGTAAAACTGCTGAATAACCCAATTTCAGCTAATGAAATTGAAAATGTAATTAAAACCTTACCAACAAAGAAAAGCCCAGGTCTTGATGGATTCACTGCTGAATTCCACAAGAAATTTAGAGAAGACTTAATGCTGACACTCCTCAAACTCTTCAATGAAACTGAAAGGGAAGCAAGTCTCCCTAACTCATTCCTGCAAGCAAATATTACCCTGATACCAAAACCAGAGTAAGGCCCTACCAAAAAAGAAAATTACAGGCCAATCTCTCTAATGAATATAGATGCAAAAATCCTCAATAAAATACTGGCAAATAGAATACAGCATGTCATCAGGGAGATTATACAACTTGATCAAGTGGAATTCATCCCAGGAATGCAGAGATGGTTTGACATACACAAATCAATAAACTTAATATACCATATCAACAGGGACAAGGACAAGAATCACATGATCATCTCAATAGATTCAGAAAGAGCTTTCAACAAAATCTAACACCCATTCGTGATAAAAACCCTACAGAAAATTGCAATAAATGGTCTCTAACTCAGTCTGATAAAAGTCATATACCATAAACCAACAGCCAACATCTTATTAAATGGAGAAAAACTGAAAACTTTCAGCCTGAAAACAGGAACAAGACAAAGATGTCCATTGACACCACTCCTATTCAATATAGTTCTGGAAATATTAGCCAGAGCAATTAGACAAGAGAAAGAAATAAAGGGAATAAGGATAGGAAAGGAAGAAATAAAATTATCATTATTTGCAGATGATATGGTACTCTACATAGAAGACCCCCTAAAATCCATTGAAAGTCTTCTAGATGTAATAACCAAATTCAGTAATGTTGCTGGATACAAGGTCAGCCCTCAAAATCAATAGCATTCTTGTACACAAACAACAAACTCACTGAGAGAGAAATAAAGGAAACCACACCGTTCACTATAGAATCCCAAAAAAATGAAATACTTAGGAATCAATCTAACAAAGGAAGCAAAAGATCTATATAGTGAAAATCACATTACTCTGAAAAAGGAAATCAAAGAGGATTTCAGAAAATGGAAAGACATTCCCCATTCATTCATCATGAAAATGGTCATTCTCCCAAAATTGTTATACAGATTTAATGCAATCCCAATCAAAATACCTGTTGCATACCTCACAGAGCTAGAGAAATCATTCCTAAAATTCATCTGGAACCAGAAGAGACCTAGAATGGCAAAGGCAATTCTGGACAACAAAGGGAAGGCAGGAGGTATCACAGTCCCCAACTTGAAACTGTATTACAAAGCTGCTGTGATAAAATCAGCATGGTACTGGAATCAAAACAGACCTGAAGATCAATGGAATAGATTAGAAGATACAGACACAACTACAAACACACTCAGCCACCTCATCTTTGACAAAGGGGCCAAACATGTACATTGGAAGAAAGATAGCCTCTTTAACAAATGGTGCTGGAAAAACTGGATTTCCATGTGCCATAAACTAAAACTAGATCCATATCTATTGCTATGCACTAAAATAAAGTCAAAATGGATCAAAAGATCTGAATATTAAAACAGAGACACTCAACTTACTAGAAGACAAAGTAGGTAAAAATCTTGATGACATAGGTTTAGGCAGAGAGTTTATGAACAAAAAATCATACTGCATGGGAAATACTTCCCAGAATCAACAGCTAGGATCTCATCTTATTAAAAAGTTTTTGCATGTCAAAAGAAATCTCCAACAGAGTAAAAAGAAAGCCCTTGAATTGGAAAAATATCTTAGCCAATTGTCCCTCAGGCAAAGGACTTCTATCTAAAGCATATAAAGAATTAAAAAAATCAGGCCCCTAAAATTCAAAGACCCAATCCAAAAATGGGCATCTGAGATGAATACACACTTCTCAGAGGAAGAAATACAAATGGTAAATAATTATATGAAAAAATGTTCAACATCAACGGTCATTTGGGAAATGCAAATTAAAACAACACTGAGATTCCATCTCACTCCAGAAAGAATGGCCAAGATTAAAAAACCAACCAATAACAAATGCTGGAGGGGCTGTGGGGAAAAAGGAACTCTTCTCCACTGTTGGTGGGAATGTAGATTGATACAACGACTGTGGAAATCAGTGTGGAGATTCCTCAAGAAGCTAGGATTAAATCCTATTTGACCCAGCTATTCCACTTCTGGGCATTTTCCCAGAAGAACTGAAAACTTTATACCACAGTGATATTTGTGCACCCACATTTATAGCAACCCAATTTGTAATAGCCAAATCTTGGAAAGTGCCCATCAACCAAGGAATGGATAAAAAAGATGTGGTATTTTTATACAATGGAGTACTACTCAGCTCTCAAGAAAGATTGCATCGAGACTTTTATAAGTAAATGGACACGACTTGAGACCATACTCATGTGAAATAAATCAAACCCACATGTGTAAACACTGTGTTGTCTCCCTAGTGTAAGAAACTGAAACAGTATACATGATCCAAAATCTACAATAAATACTATGTAAGGGTAAGAAACTCCTCAAAGAGCAAAAGTAACTGGGAAAGGGAAAAGGAGGAAAGAAGAGGGAAAAGGAAAAAGACATAAATCTGTATATATGTATATGTAAGATAGCTAAAATGACTATACTGCTGAATGTATTAGTTATTGAGAAAGAATGGTTAATATTCATATGATTAGATCAATTTTACATGTCTACATCTGTTAATGTAAACAACCATGTTGAATGTAATGATACACAATATTGCAACCATTGCTATCATCTTGTTTTGTAAACCTATATGTTACTGTTTTGGATCTGCTGTTGTCATTTGTTTGTCTCTTTTGCTTTTTGTCTTTCTTATATGTCTTTTTTCTCTTAAATAAAACGAAAAAAAGAAAATAATGAATTATTGAATTATATAGTATTCTGAATTCTTAACCTAAAGGCTTGAAAATTCTTATACAGGACCAATAACTAACTAGCTAACTAACTAACTAAATAATAATAAAAAAAGAAGGCAATAGAGATAAGAAAGAGTGTCATGTGCATTTGAGGCAGGAATTACACAATGACCTCTCCTTGGCTCATAATGGTTAACTCACTCTTAAAAACAGATGAGCCCAATTCAGAGGAAATTAAATAGTACAAAATTGAATTGAGAGTGCTTTTTATGAGAAAAGAGTATTATAAATATATGACACTTTTTCCTCATGGACTTTCATATCTTACAATGTAGTGAAATCAATTGGCTCTCTGATGTTGTAGGCATTTTCTAGGAAAAAGTCTGTCCTCAGACTCCCGCCAACTGGATCAACCTAGCCCCTAATTCCTCAGACCACACCGTTTAGTATGGCAGTCCCTCACACATAGGCCAGTGAGCCAGTGGCTGGTACAGATTGGAAAGTTCTATAAATACCCTGGATTTGGATGGCTTAGTAGGAAAAAATATATATGTCCTATCTCACCATGTTGATTTTATGTTGAAATGATCCTACGATGAATACAGTAGATTAAAATATGTTGCTAAGTTAGTTTCACCAGTTTATTTGTATTTGTAACATGAATGTAAGAAAATGTCAAATTACTTCAGTGTCTGGCATGATATTCATACCAGATGATGCATTCTGAGAAGTTGGTGGCTGGCCTGGTCCTTCTCACTCTGGCCAAACCTCAGTCCACTTACCACATCCATCACAGTCTTCAGAGACACTTTGCTTAGCGGCTTAGAAGTATCTGTGGGACACTGGCTGAGCCTCTCCAAAGATTTGGAGTTGCGGGCCCCTCTCCCCTGGTGCTTTTCCCTCTGGCTCACACCTCTGTGTGTGTCTTAGTGGCCTCCAGTTTCTCCTTGAGCCTCCTCTCCTTTCTCCCAGCAGCCCTCTTGGCTGGGATGGCAGTCACAGCAAACCTCTTCAGAGTCCAAGCCCTGACATCTTTATCCTGTTAAAAAAATTAGACCTAAAGGAAGGTAATAAACTGAAGTCCGATTGAATGACTGGTGTCCACTTGCCTGATTGCTTACCCCATCTCTGTTTAGGCTGCTTGCCTTGCCCAGGAAGCTCTGGCCTTTCCCCTACTCCAAATGTACCAAACCAAACATCCTAATGATGCTCTCTGCTATCCCAAAACACTTATTGTTATGGATTAAAAACTGGTGGTCAACTTAGTACCAGCTGAATTAATTCAACTCCTGTTGAGTAAAGATGGCCCACCTGAAGAAAGTTGCCAGCATAAATAGAGACGTGGAGAAGAAGAGCTAGGCATTGTGGATTCTTTCAAGAGTTGCTGTTCGTGCCGCTGGTTCTCCCAGAGGTGCTTGTCATGCTGGCTTCCCCAATATGGATTCAGCCATTATCATTGGAGGAGCTCGGGACCTCATCGGTGAGAGTGGCTGTGGTTCACATTGCGGGAGCCCTGCTCCTCACATTGTGCATCGCTTCCTGGCTCCGGAGGGGAGGCTGTGTGCTGGAGAAGCTTGTCACGCTGGGCTTCCTGACCTGTGCTCAACTGTTCTCATCAGAGGAGGAGCACGGGACCTCGTTGCTGCTGAGGATGGCTGTGGTGCTCTTCAGGGCAGCCCCGCTTCTTATTTTGTGCGTGACTTCTCGGCTCCCATGTAGAACCCTCAACCCACTGCACAGCTCCTTCACCCCGCTGGCATAGACTTTCTAGTTCCACCACTGACCTTTGGCCGTCCAGGCACAGAACCGTAAATAGACTGGCGTGAGTCCTTATTGTGGGCTCTTAGATTCCCAGTTGGAACTGTGGGAGGCATTGTCATGTGCTTCGGGTCTCTACTGGGACTCTTGCAAGACATTGCTGTGGGATCCAGGCTCTCGGCTAAATATCCTGGGTCTTAGTGTTGTGGATAGATTTTCCTGCACTTTCTTGTGTTCAACTCTGGGTGATATTATAAAACAGTATTATAAACTCCATGTCCTGTATGCAATTGTTTTCCTTGTAACCCCTGACTACAACACTTACCCTTCCCCAGCATGATCCCATCCATCTGCCTCTCCTCTGTGCTTATTTCTGTTAACTGCATATAAATGTGGTTAATAGAACAAGAGAGCTTGACAATTTCCTGTTCTCAATAATGCAAATATGGGTATAACACAATTAAAAATTGATTTCCTTCCTCCAAGGCAGGCTCACACTAGTCATTTTATTATCCTGACAATAATCTGACCTGCATTTTACACAATTACAAACCCACTTATGGTATTCAAACTTTTCATTGTATTTTCAATTTTATTACTGTTTTAATGAGAAATATTACCTCAGCTCAATAGCTAATATTACTAAGGCTAACAAAAATGCATTATTAAAATAAACTTAGGCCTTATGTGATTATTGAATTATATAGTATTCATAATTTAAAAATAATTTAATGTAATAACTCTACTGCAAATCTTATTTGCTTAGTTTTTTTCTTCAATTTGGTTATTTTATTTTTAATTAGAGACATTCCACAAGGAATTTTCACAGCATAAATTTTCGCATCTCTAAAGTGAAGAAACATGAGTATTATCTGTAATTTGTTCTATCCTTGGTCTTCTTCATTAAGGTAAATTTACCCATGACTAGAATGATTATAAAGGCAGCTCTAGACACATTACCTTGGTAAATGAGAATTTGTATCTCTTGTGAAACATGAGAATATAGTAGCATAAAAATTATGTTATCATAGAATGACTTTGAATGTTATCGATTATTGAGGCTTCTGTCTAGAAGTTTTCCCCAAAGTCTCATGCAGGTAGGGCTATTTCAGAGGTGGCTGGATCTAGAGAGTGTGACACTGGGATTGATTCATGATGCAGTGCTATATACTCAAGGGCACTAAGATTAAGGGTGTGAGTGTTCCCCACTCTACATGATTCTATATAAGAAAAAGGGACAGAGAGATGCTGATAAGGTCCCTGTATGGGTATGCAGTGTACCCCCAAGTCCTCATATAATTTTGATGGGGCTGAGTTATTGGTTTGTTATTTGTTTGTTGATTGACAATGTGAGCGCTGTGCCCGCCCAGGGGTGGAGCTGACATACAGCGTAAGGGAAGGTGGGTCTTCCCCTTCCGCCTTCTCTCTCTTTCTTCTCTCTCTCACCAGCGCAGCTTGCGGCTTGCGGCTTGTGGCTTGCAGCCGCCATGAACGGCTATCTTGGAGCCAACTAATGGACTGAAACTCCCAAGAAACTGTAAGAATAAACCTTTCCTTCCCTAACTTTGGGCGTCGGGTATTTCGTCTCAGCAACGAGCAAAAAGTAACCAAGACAGTCCCCTTGCTGCTTTTGCTATCATGTGGGCACCCTTAACTGTTCTCCCCTGCAACACCCCTCTGCCATGTGCTACTCTTTCTTGAAGCCAGCCAACTATGGACTGAAGTCTCTACAAACTCTCAGCCAAATAAATATTTTCTCCTTTAACTTTGGTGTCAGGTATTTTGTCTCTGCAATGAGAAAAAAGTAACAAAGACATTTATTAATAGAAAAAATAAATTATTCAGAGATTCTGTTTAGTTTTATCACAAAGCATGCAATTTGTACAGGACATTTTTATGCTCTTTTGAAAGGCATCATTTCTAAATTGTGTGTTACAGGAGTATAGATTTAGTTGATTTTTGCAAATGATGTTTGCATCCAGCAAATTTACTAAATTATCTTAAACAGCTTTGGATTTTTGATGCTCACAATCATGTCATCTGTTAATAATAGCAATCTCCTTTTTTTTTTTTTTTTTCAATTCCTATTCTCCATTAGTGGAAATTCGGGTTTCCTCTAGGTACCCTTTCTGGTTCTGAAGATGCAGATCTGCGGATCAATAGAACAGATTAGAAGATGCAAAAAAAACTCCAGCCACTTTATCTTTGACAAAGGTGCCAAACACATTCACTGAAAGGAAAATAACCTCTTTAATAAATGGTGCTGAAAAAACTGGCTTTGCACATGCCAAAGATTAAGATTGGACCCATATCTTAACCATGCACTAAACTAAATTCAAAATGAATCAAAGTTCTAAATATTAAAACAGAAATATTAAATCTACTGGAAGATACAATAGGTAAAACTCTTGAAGACATTGGTGTAGGCAAAGACTTTATGAATAAAACCCTGATAACACAGGAAGTATCACAAAGAATAAATAAATGGGATCTCATCTCACTAAAAAGCTTTTGCACAGCAAAGGAAACTACCAACAGAGTGAAGAGACTACCCACAACGTGGGAAAAAATGTTTGCCAGCTGTTCCTCAGACAAAGGATTACTACTGAGAGAACATATAAAGAACCCCCCCCAAAATCAAAACTCCCAAATTTAAAGACCCAGTCCAAAAATGGGCATCTGAGATAAATACACACTTCTCACATAAAGAAATGCAAACAGCAAATAAATATATGAAAAAAATGTTCAACATCACTGGTCATTCGAGAGATGCAAATTAAAACATTTAGATTCCATCTCACCCAAGAAAGAATGGCTATTACAAAAGAAATTAACCAATAACAAATGCTGGTGGGACTGTGGGGAAAAAGGAACCCCTTTCCACTATTGATAGGAGTGTAGACTGGTGCGACCACTGAAGAAATCAGTGTGGAGATTCCTCAAAAACCTAGGTCTAGAAGTTCTGTTTGGCCCAGTCATTCCCCTCCTGGGTATCTTCCTGAAAAAGTTAAAAGCATCATACCACAGTGACATATGCACATCCATGTTTATAGCAGCACAATCTATAATAGCCAAATCTTAGAAACAACCCAAATGCCCATTAACTGGTAAATGGGTA
>RJWM01038215.1:0-16864 GCA_004363535.1 Dasyprocta punctata | reverse complement strand
ATTGTTGATGTGTGGCTTGCAAATTGGGTTGCTTTCCTTTGACTCATTCCTCTGATAATTTTAAACCAGAACATGTAATAACAACTGAGGTTGTGTTCAAAGCAAAATTTAATTGAGACCCTTTGTATTTCATTTTATATTATATTTTATTGTATTTTGTTTTACTGGTGATTACTTGGTAGACTCATGCTACATTTTAAAATCATTTAGATCTTGACTAGGATTTACAAAGAAAGATAAATGCCTTCTAAGCATAGCTGAGTTTTGGTGTGGCATATTACCTATTTAGATCATACTGGGCACTTTTAAAGTCTCACCAATCACCTCATTATAGCCTTCAAAATCATAGCACATAGATACCATTTTACATGGGCATGAACCATCTTTAAAAGCACACCTAAGATTGTGTTTTAAAATATTTTTTATTTGAAATAATTTCAGACACACAGCATTGCGTTAGCATGAAAATTTACTGATTCCTTTATAGTCAGGTTCTCCCAAATATTAACCTTTACATTTTCATGTCCTTCAACCTTGAGTTACAGGCATTCCTTCACTGATATTTAATACCCTTGGTTGTGCTTCAGCTTATTAAACTGTTTTTTGAATATTTTGTTGTCATTTTCATAGTTTAAAATACCGTGCCAGGAATAAGGTAATTGATCAATTTGTAGAGAACTAAATAACAAAATGTAATTATCATTTGCTTATACAACAAATGCAAATTAAAAAAAAAAACCTAAAGCAAATCAAACATTTTTAGGAGTAGGTCTAATGAGAAACAGAGTTAGGGAAATATGAACTTAATTTCTGCCTATTTGTATTTGGTTTTAGGGGTTTCTTATTTCAAAGCCCTGGGTAAATTTGTGGTATACAGATATGTACATTTTCTTAGACCAGGGAAGTAAGAGGCATCAGAAAACTGGCAATTAAAGAAGCAGAATATAAATTTGTTAAGTGTAGGTGAAATCAATACTGATATAAGAAATTAAATGAGATTTTGAGTCATGAGATGATTTTTGAAACCCATTTGGAAAATAACTGACGTAATGTCAGGTCTGAAATACAAAGTACCAGCCTCACATACTATCATATTTTATTTTGTGTACTTTGATATCTTCACATAAGCAATTTCTGTGTGTGTGTGTGTTTGTATACACAAGTGTATAAAATACCTTCTAATTTCATGGAACAATTGCAGTATGATGAAATACATTTTGAAATAAGCAACATTCTAATATAAGTTGAAGACTGAAAAGTTAGATAGGTATTTCCCTGTAACATCCTATATAATTTTTGAGATGGAATGTATTTTGCAGTTTTCATGATAAGTTGATGTGAAGATCACTTCATGAACACAGAATACAGTTGTATCTTTTAGTATTCTTAAAGAGTAGGAAGTGCTGCCATTAATTGAATTGTCATTATTGTTTGTTCACAGAATGAAGTACTCAATAAAACGGCTTATCTAAATTGCTTTGATGTGTTGATATATTACAAGCAATTGCCAGAATTGTGTGGTCTTATTTATGTTAAGATAAACACCCTACTTTTTAATATGCCTCCTTATTAAATCTACCATAACAAACAATATAGCAACAGCTATGAGTGAATGAGAATCTACTATGTACTAAAAAGTGTGCAGGATATGATGTAATTTTTATTTTGTTTAACCCTCACAACATTATGAAGAAGGAGCCCAAGGTTCTGAGAAGACTCAGAGAGATCCATGGATAATAAATTCAGAATTCAAACAAACTTCTTTCTCCTGTTAGAGCCTGTGCTTTTAAATATTTGTGAAACTACCTTTTAGGCTAATTAAGGCAGAATAAAAGGGTATAGAAAGTGTCAAGGCACAATAGGAATCTTTCCTATTATACTTTATCAGTTTATTTCATAACTTGCTTGATCTGGAAGCAAACCATAGTTTATAGTGGTGTAATGTGTGCAGTGCATAAGGTGCCCCCTTAGAGGGGTGTGGAAGCTGACTCACAGCCTGGCCCCTCGTTGCAACTTCCCCTCCTCAGAGGAGCCTTTTCTAATACCATGCAGTCAACTGGAATGGACCTCACCAGTCACTCAGTTCTCTCAACTCTTTGTCTCATTTTAAAACTCCTGTTAGAATATCTCTTGCAATTCGATTTGATTTTTAAAACTGACAAACTATTTCTTCTAGGTTCCTGACTAGCTTGTCAGGAATTTTTAAAGCTTAGCTGTAGAGATAACATTATGCTTTCTTCAGCCAATCAGAAATATTGGTTTAATTTACTGTTTGATCAATTCATACTCTTATTTTCCATTCTGACATAAAAGAAAAACCAGACAGGTATTCTGTATTAGTATGAGTCTTCCATGTAATATGTGCCACTAAAACCAGTATTTTCTAGTCCAAATATAATATTTTTGTACTCTGCTTGTTAATAAAGTATCCAGAATCTATCTGCAGTCCTCTTTATTATTTAAAAAGCGTATTGAATAACACCTTCAATATCTGCAAACAATGATTACTCATAACCACATTTTTGGCTCAAGATTTTAAAACAAAACAAAACGTGTGATACATCTTAGAAGATTTGGTAGCTTATGTTTCAACAAAGTTTAACCTAATTTACAACCAAATATTTTCAAGTCTTTCCTTCACAGTCAAAAAATGAGTGATTTACTACTTTTATCTGTATGGCACTTACGACTTTCCATATAGGGAAATTAAGTTCTCTCTCAAGGAGAGCAGCAAAAGAAGATGCCAAGGAGAGGAGTTTCATGAGCATATAATGCTGTGACCCAAGCTAGTAAGGCCTCTTCAGAGTATCTTTCTGAAAAATTTAAAGACATCACATTACAGTAAAATATGTATACTAGTTTATAGTAGCACAACTCATAATAACTAGATCTTAGAGGCAGCAGATATGCCCATCAACAAATGAATAAAGAATATGTGAGATAGATAGATAGATAGACAGACAGATAGATAGGGTACTACTCAGCCATAAAGAAAGTAAATTTGCATCACTGTTAGGAAAATAGATGCACCTTGAGACCATAACTTAAGTAAAATAGACACAGAAGGTTAAATATATCATGGTTTCTCTTACATGGTAAATCCAAGACAAAAGAAATTTAAAGAGCAAAATAAAAATTAAATGATAAGAAAAAGGGAGGTAGGCTGTGAAGATGAGAAGGGAGCTTGGGGTGGAAGAGACAGGAGGGATGGGAAGGCAGGGGGAAATAAAAAAGATTCAGATGTGATTCATATGTGTACCAATTCCTCAAGAATGTAGTGTAATTATGTATTGCAAACATATGCTAATAAAAAAGAAATGTAAACCCAGAATTTTGCTTTCTTCTATATTTTGTTTCCTCCTCCCTTGTTCTATTCTATCATTCATTTACTTGGTCAATACTTATTAGGCATTTATAAAGTTTTAATCACAGAATAAAGCAATGAACAAGAAAGAGAGTATCAAGGCTCACCGAACACAGGCTACTGTGGAGGAGACAAACACTGAACAAATAATTAGAAAAAAGATAATTATACTGAGATGCCTGTTTATAAGGAAAATATATGATATGTGAAATGTTTTAGATGGTAGATTACTTATTTATAAGACCAATAAAGTTTCAGAAATAATGTGAAAATATCATCTGTGTACAAAATTGTACCTGAAAATTATAAAGTTGAAATATATTTTAATTATCAGAATCCACATACACCTACACATACATTCTTCACCTATGTAAAATAATTAAGATAAAGATAGAGAAGGACACAGGCTAAAGCTGGGACAAAGAGAGTGCCAAGAGAAAACACTATGGGCAAAATCTCAGTGCTCAGAGCTAAGTAGGGAAAGACTCAGGCCACAGGGACTAAAAATTGCCTACATGGAGTGTTTGCATGGATGGCTTCCCCACAAGGTCATGAACAGTATTATTCTGTTTGATACACTGTATCAACATGAGAAGTCTAGAAGCTTAATATCTCAGAAATTCTACATCCTAATGTGTATAGGACATGTCCTTTCTACTCTAAGATGTTGTTCATTGTGTCAACTTGAGAAGTTCAGAAGTTAACTAAAGGATTCACCTCAGGTCCAGGATCTTTATTCTGTAAACATCCTGAGCTTGTGCAAGAGGAGGGCATGGTATGAGTGCTACACCTGATCTAGGAGGGGGTATCTTGCATACAATATAAGAGAGGAAAAGAGGCTGTTTGCCACCATTTTGCTCTTGTTTCTTTTGCTGTCTTCTGCTGCCTTGAACTGTTGTGCCTCAGCCACACTACCCTGCTTTGGAGACAGCTGGTTATGGACTGAAACTTCCATAAACTGTGAGCTGTATAAACTTTTTCTTCTTGAATTTGGGGCATCAGGTGTTTTGTCTCAGCAAAGAGAGGAAAGTATCCATGAAAAGAATGTGGTACCAGACAAGTGGGGTCATTGCTATGACTATACCTGATCATGTGGCTCAAAAGCCTTTGGGAATGACTTGTGGGAAGAGTTTGGAAAGGTTTGGAGATGTTGCCTGAAAGAGCAGAGCTGGAGTGCTTTAGGTTGTTCTATGTGGGAGATTCTGGCCAGAACTCCGAAGACTAGCAGACTGATAGAAATCCTGTCATTAAAGACCAGGCTTGGGAGGTTTCTTTTGGGGAGAAGGACTGCACTGATTGTTGGAGTTCAGACAATGTGTGCTATGTCTTAGCAGAAAATTTGTGCATATTTTGCTAGTGTCCAGATACATTGCCTGAGACTGAGATTAAGGGTGGCAGACTAACTAATCTGGCAGAAGAAATTTCAAGGCAGTTGAATATTGAGTCTGTGGCATGGCTATTATCGGGGGGTTTTAGCTAGATCTATGCTGCAAGTCAAGAGCACAGTGCCCAGCAGAATGATTTAAAATGTTGTGAGTTTGGCCAGGACGGAAGCTCCAGTAAAGTTGTGGACTAAAAAGATAGAACTGAAGAGATCTCAATTGCTGAGAAGTAACAGACTATAAAAGATGGCCTGAGGGCATCACAAGAAGGAGCAAGTCTCCACCCTTTGCAGCCTCAAAACTGCAAAAGTGCAAGACTTTGAAAAGAAAGTCCCAGAGCATCAACTTCCAGAATGGCAACAGCATAGAGAATTTGTTCCTCAGAATTGGATTCAGAGTGTAGGAGACATGTCCCTTTGGCTCTAAGATGTGATTCAGTGTGCCAGTTTGAGAAGTTCAGAAATTAACTAAGTGATTCACAGGGTCCCAGGGTTCCTAGTTTGTAAACATCCTGAATCTATGCAAGAGGAGGGCATGGAGGGAGTAGCCCTTGGAGGGAGTAGCCTGTTTACAATACAAGGGAGAAAAAGAGGCTTGCTGTCTCCCTTTTTTGCTCTTGTTACTTTTGCTGTCTTCTGCCGACTTGAACTGTAGCCTCTCAGCCATGCCACCCTAGTTTAGGGTCAACTGATTATGAACTGAAACCTCCAACGTTTCCTAAATAAACATTTCCTTCCTTAATTTTGGGCATCGGATATTTTGATCAGCAATGAGAGAAAAGTAACCAAAACAAGTGTCTCATCCAGAGAAACCCCAGAAAGCTGTTGGGTCTCATTTGTGGCTAACTTCATTCTTGAAGTCTTTGTCTTTTTTCCTACTTCTCATTTTCCTGACTTTGATCTCTGGGTAACTAGAGTTGGAAGGAGGAAACAAGAAGTATTTAAAGAATCTAAGTGTTTGTACTTCATTATTGGTTCCTATTAACCTTGTAATGAAAGTACTTATTACTAAGGGAATAATTATAAATCTTAACTGAGCTTCTAGAAGTTCAGAGCTGCAACACATAGCTCTACAAACCAGGGAAATCTGGGTGAAATGCTAGTTAGGTAGAAACCTAAAAGCTCATGACAGTTATTCCAATGAAGGAGGTCAGAGAGGGATTTCAGGCAGATGGGGTAGACATAGGAGCATATTCTGTGTAAGGCAATGGCATCCATGGTGTATTCATCATAGAAACTTCAGGAGAGTGTGGCTAGAATGTGATGGGGTTAGGAAGAGTGACACATGAGGAAACCCTTATAGCTAGGAGGAGACCAGAATCTATAGGTCCTTAAGGGCAACTTCCAGCCATTTGGTATATAGTCTAATGTAATGAGAAGTTCTTCAAAGTTTATATTGAAAAGTGATAGGTGAAAAGGGACTAAAATCAATTGGAGCGTAATTAGCAAAGCAAGGTAGAAGATTCCTGCCCTCCATTTCCATACAGAAGAATTGTTGGCTTCCATATTAAAGTTCTGGTCCCTTTGACACATGAAGATTATACCCACACATAGTACACATAAACCCCAGGTATTTGTAAGCTACCTCTGGCTCTTTAGCAGTCAACTATAATTCATAGCATTCATGAATGAACATTCCCAACCATTAGCAAAGGACAATGCCATGAATAATGCACACCAAGTAGTTCAGATAAAATTAGAATGTGTCTGTTTTTATATGTAAGATGTGAAATTAGCTGGGAGTGGTTGTACATGTCTGTAATCCTAGCATTTGGGAGGCTGAGAAGGGATTGCCATGAGTTCAAGTCCATCATGGGCAACACAGTGAGTTTAAGACCAGTCTAGGCTATAAACCAAGACCCTGTCTCAAAAAATACACAAAAAATGTGAAATTTAATTAATATTCTATACCATTTTATTTATGGTCACTCCAAATCTATTTTTTAAAGTGTAAGGTATAAAACATATACATTTTCCATTTATACTTAAGTTCGTTTCAATCAAAATATATAATGAACGAGGCTGAGGTTACTTCAGAACATCAGCATGAACATAATTAATACATGAAAATGTATCAAAAGTGATCATAATGGTAACAGAATTAAATAATGGAAAGTCATAATGCAAGGTGGATTGCAAGGGCTTAACACTCATTTTTCAAATTTTTAAGGCCACATTATTGTTGAACATGACTGCTGCTTACCATAACCAGAAACTTTAGGTCAAAACTTAATAAAATTCACCCATTTGTACAATTTCAATAAAAGTGAACATTAATGCTCCGAACCCCTATTCTCAGAAATATTTACTCACCCAGAACCCAGTGTAAGAATTACTAAATTTGGGAAAGGACTACCACTATGATTAGTCTGAAAATCCTAGCAATGTTTTAGTGTGGTTTTTAAGCTAGGACTGTAACACAGGACTACCTGTGGACATTAGCTAGGTAATCTGACAGCACAAAAGATGTACAAAATAGTCTCATGCTCCAGGAGCTTACCATATTGTTGAATACACTGGGGTAAATATGTTCCAAAACTGTATCTCATCAAAGCTTCAACAAGGAAAGATTTAAATTGATGACCAAAGTCATATCAATACTAGAACCTTGCATCTACCTAGTACTTTATTATCTTGAATTTCACAATTACTTACTGAACATTGGCAACTTTCCCATTTATTACTTCATATCACTTTCTATAGGGACTAAATTTTAATGTTACACATCTGGGAAGCAACCCAATTAGATTAAAATTTATTTTATTTACCTCTGGAATCCATATATTTCCCTACTTGGAGAATGGTAGTTTGTTGTACTGCTTGATCCCAAACAACAACCTCTTTTCTGGAGTAGTTACTTCTTTTTCCAATATTTCGTTTCTAATGCTACAGACCCTTGGTCAACTGCATGCAGGTTGTGTAGCATTGACCCATTACTGAAACCATCCCCATGTGTGCTCTTAGTGGTTGACAGACGAATGCAACCAAACCTGAACAATAATAGCTCTTTCTAAACGAGTTCTCTTCAAGAAAAGGCAGGAAAGAGTTGTCATACTCTGATTATATAATTGCATGATGCAACATTTAAAAATCACCTAGACTAATGGATTTACACTGATGGGAAGAAATGGTGGAGAGGAAGACACTACCATGTAGTGAGAAACAAAGAGAAGGAGATGAGAAGGAAGGACTGAAAGATATAGGAAAGAATATTAGCAAGCTAACAGTGCATATAAAAGAGGCATTTAAAGAATTGCTGGGATGAGTTCTTTCTCTTCTCCCCATGATCTCCCGATGAAAATTAATGGACTGCCTTTTTTGCTAACATTTGAATTGCAAGTCCTGGCTTACCTGTAGCTGGGTTTCAGCATGTAAAGTGAGCATCCGTCTGAGCCCCTCGCTGGATCTGAATCTGACCTAGATGTTTACCAGCTGTTTAAACTCAAGACAGATACTTAGTTTCTTGGAACCTCATTTTTCTCATCTACAAAATGGATATGAAATGTTTATGTATCATGTTATTGAAATATCGGCATGCTGCACACTACGTATTTGATAAAGTGCCTAGGAATTTTAAAACAAGAAGGAAAGTTGAAGATCTGTTTTCTTTTCTTTACAAGTTTTGGTGTCCCTTTTTTCTGTGTCCCTTATAATTTTCCATCATCCTTTCCAGCTGGCATTCTTAAGAAACGTTTGTGCAGCTGGAGCTAGCAGAATGACTGGAGAGATCTGTGTTCTGGTGGTTTACTCTGCAGTTTGCTTTAACTCAAGCCACAAGCTGCGGCCAGCTACACACATGAAACCGCACCACATTTCTGCCACTACATCTTTCCTGTCTGTTGCTGTTCTCTGATTGTTCATGGAAATTTTACAAGAAACTCAATGAGGAAAGCAAACCGAACATAAAAAAAATATTTCTGACAGTTGAATAAACCACCAGAGAACGTAAAATCTGAGAAGATGTTAGAGAAGATATTGACAACAAAGAAGAAAATATAGGAAAGAATGGAAAACTATGGAGGTAAAATTTTACACATGTTTTTTTCATTCAATTCATGTGTACCTTTAGAAGTAAATATTATGATGAAATTGTGTAGATGTGGAAACTGAGCCTCAGAATAGTTAAGTGTTTTTCTGGGCATGGTGGTGCACACCTGTAATCCCAGCACTGGAGACCCTGAGGAAGGACGATTGCCCTGAATTTAAGGTCAGCCTGGACTACGTAGCAAGACCTTGTCACAAAACAGAATAAACACAAAGCAAAACCTCAAAAGAAAAGTTGAGTGTCTGTCCAATGATATATGGTCACTAATGGGAAGAAGTGACAGTATATCTTAAGCCAGAGACCATACCCTCCGCTAGACTTTATTCTTCCCCCAGTAATACAACAGCAGATGAGAAGAAGTAAATCTGCACTACTGATAAATCTTATGAAAAAATATTTTGCTAAGCAAAGACTGTCTGGGAGAAAAAGGAGTTGTCAGGGTAAGAATAGAATCTGAAATAACACTTAGGATAAATTTCTTAGCTAAAGAGCTGAATTCTACTTTTGTTGCCCTTTGCATCTGCTTTAATGCTATAATTTTATAAACTAAATTCCACATAAATTGAAGGAACACCGCTACTGCCATTTGTCCCCAAGGGCTATAAAATTTTGACTGAATCTTTCAAGAGGGGGCAAATGAAATATTGCCACATGGAAAATGCAATGTGCTGTAGAGATGGGAAAGTTCTTCTCTAATTCACTCTTTCTGCGGCGTGCAGCCACTTCCCATGTTCATCTTTCTTTCTTTCTTTTTTTTAATCACTGATGTCCTATTGCAATACAAACACCCGTGAAAAGAATTTATTCATGTCAGCAGTTAGAATGGGAACAGGGCAGTGAGAATTCTTAAAAGCAAAGAGCTAGAATTTTGTGTTTTAGTCTCTGCCTCTCCCTTTCTTTTCCCCCCTCTTCATTTGCCAACCCCACACTAACACACTATCACATATTTCTATCACCAACTTCTAACAAGTTTAGTTATGCAATTCTCTGATATACCACAGTATTTTCTTTGAAATCTACTTTTCAACTTATTACTGAATGGGAATAATTTTTCCTTTTATAAACTTTTAACTGAAAAGTTAAGGGTCTATCCCAAAGCAACATTTCATCTTGCTTGCAAATTGAAATGCCTCATCTATTTACTTAATCTGGTTAATAGTAATTCTCATACTTCAGATTTTTTGGGATGCAGAATTTTATTTATGTAGTTTTGAAATAGATATTTTAAATTGGCATAGTGCTTTAAAAGTTTAAAGTTTGAAGTCAAATTTTGCTGGACTTGAACTCTAACTTTCCTGTTTCTGGGCTTGTGAGTCTTAAACTAACAGTTTACTTGCCTTACTTTCCTCAGCAGTAAATAAGGCAAATGATGACACCTACATTTCTGAACTATTGGAAGAGTAAAATGAAACACATCATATAGGCGCAGATATAGTACATTCATCACTGTCTTCTCTAATGTCATTATCATGTGAGATATTGATAAAATAGGTATATGAGCTAAAAGAATGATATAGACTATTAGTTTATGCTGCTGTAACAAAATACCCAAACCGGGATAATTTATAAACATCGGAAGGCTATGAAAGCCAAGATTGAAGCGCAGGTGCAATGGATATCTGAAAAGGGCTGTTCTCTGCTACACGACAGCATTTCATACCATCCTCCAAACAGAAGAAGCACTGTAAACCCACAAGTGGCAAAAGACAGGAGCGCACCATGTGTGAGCTCTATATGAAAGCTCTCTTATGAGACATTACTACCATCTAAGAGATTTCAGCCCTTCTGAGAGAATCTCCTCCTAAGTGCACTACCTTTATAATCATGTAGTTGAACTTTAACATGAATTTAACAGGAGACACTTTCAAACCATTGCATGTACAAATAATTTTCAGAAAAGTTTTCCAATATTGACTTTTCAAGTAATAAAAGTAGTTGTAAGGATTAACCCTAGAAAGCTACAAATTGCCACCCATTACTACTTAAGGTTCAATTGATGTTATAGTGAGAATTTTGTCTTAGTCACTGACTTGCCTCTAGGACAAAATATCCAACACTCACAAATTAAAGGAAGACAGGCTTATTTTAGTTCACATTTCAGAAGTTTTGGTTCTTACATGGTCTGCAATATGGAAAAGGGCCTGATGCAGAGAAATGCTGCTCATCTTATGGCCAGTGAGGGGAGGAGGCAGGGAGGGAGATATGCCTTTCCTGTCACACCTCCAGTGACTCGCCTCTAACCAGACACCTGCCTCCTACAAGCAAGTCAGCTGGGACCCATAATCCAAGAGTATTCTAAGAGCCCCATCTCTGAACATGTGAGGATCTAAGGTAACATCTAAGTATAAATCATAAAGTCATTTTTGACAGACATGTTTACCTTGCAGGGGCCATGCTTTTCGGAAGTGCAGTGTCAAATATCTTCACAGTGACTGAGTCAAAGTATCCACTGGATATTTGAACAAGATAAATTAATATGATAAATTTACCTTTGAGCCACCACTCTTTTAATTGTTGCTCATGGACTAAAAATAATGAAACAGCATCATAGGCATCCTAGAATGCTGAAGAAATTGGAAGGATTTGAAGCATCTTTCATAGAGTTCAGTGTGTACAGCTGTCTTGATTAGGATTATGAAGTTATGATCTCGTCAAAGCCACTGAACACATAAATATTTCCCAGGTTTCTGCTACATTCCAGTACTGTAACTGGTCCTGAGAGAAATGGAGTACAGTGTCATAGGCATCAGGAAACTAAAAGCATGAGTGAGGTAAGAGGAAGAGCCTTTTACAAAGAGATAGCAGTGTGAATTTGCTCCAATAATTGTGAACAGGAAACCATCCAAAGTCAGTGACTTAAAACAAGCTAAGTAGTAGGTGCAGGAGTGACAAGGGAGCTTGTCATCCAGGGTTTCTCAACTTTCTGCACCTTACTACCTCCTTAAAGAGGCTTTTTAGACACGTTCTTCTAAATGCTTTCTCAAAATGGAATCTTAATACTACAGATAAATTGTGTATGTACATACTATATGTATATTGGTGCTTTATGCAAAAAGTTTTGTTTTTTTTTTTTTTTTTTTTTTGCTTTTTAAGAGTCAATTTGGGGGCCACTTTGTTTGATTCATAATGCATGTGATCTAATCCGTCTCAAAGGGCTCTGGAAAAGCTTCTAGAGATTGTAATAGTTTGACTTCATCTTGAAAGTAGCAGAAATTTCTCAAAGAAGAAAGAAGTGCATTCCAAAGAGCAGGAATAGTAGTATAGAATGAATCTTCTGTACCTGGAAACAGCCAATGTAGTTGGAATGTTAGACTGAAGTTAGGGTGGGGTTTAAGCGGTAGGTATACTATGAATCAGAGCTCCAGAGTATCTCAGCATAAAATCAAACATTTCACTGCTTCTTCTCAACCTTTCTCGCCTACTTACACTCTACTCATAGAAACAACCTTGCTCCCAAGCACAACAGTCTCTCACTTTAGCCTTTAAAATGCTCCCACAATTGAAGGGGAAGGCTCCATGCAGCAATAAGGTCATCAACTGGGGTTTAAAAACTGCTATTCTTCTGAACGGGTCAGTTGGGAAATCAAGGGAAATGAATCATTGAAAACAGCTGTGTGGGTTGAACACGATTTGGCACTGGGCCATTGTTTGCCAGTAAATGTAGTGGCAGAAATCAACCTGTACTGAATGTAACTCATGCATATGTCTCAAATCATGGTGAATTTCTTAGGGGCTGATTGAAAGATTTTTCCTAAATTTTACTATGAACAAGAAAGTCTTACATTTAGGCCCTAGAAAAAGATATTTATTTGGGTTGCCTGTCAGTTTTCAGTATTTGTGTCAGCTCTTCTTTTGTTCACCTTTGCAGCTTTGGCTGAGAAGTAAAGCATACATTCTTTTGGCTAAAGTTTTGATATGTTCTTCTTTTCTAAACCAAAGATTTGGTCACCATGTTACGATGAACATAAGCCTTCCTAGAGAAGAAAAGGAGAGTAAATTTGAAACCGAGAGTGTTCCAAAATAACTTGGGAATAAAGTCATCAGATTTTAGACTAATCTGGGACTTATTAAAATAATTATATTATAAAACATTGAAATAATTCCCTAGCCTGTAACTAATTACTTTAACTGAGACACTTTTAACTTGAGAAAATAGGAAAAAGAAAAAAGAATCCTATTGTAAAATATATGCAAAATTAAATGCCAAAGACTCTCTTTGCATTTGGTTCTTATAACCTACCACAGATTAAATTTGTGACATGCTTAAATTGTCTATATTTTTGAAATATATAGAGAAATGGGAACCTCTGAACTTTCACATGCAAATCATTGTATGAACATAATGCAATTGTCCTCACATGGAACATTTGTTCTTCTGGGTCTTATTAGGGACACCCTAATTAATTAAACAACAGTAAATGCTGTTGCTGAATTCTTTGTTGCTTGAGTTAAGTCTTCATTTCCAAGACATGATACAATCTTAATGAAAATTATCTATTGAGACCATATTAAACAGAGACACATAATTAAAATAAAATTAAACAACAGAAGACTAAGATTCGCTCTGAATCACATATGAAACCAAGTACAATCTGATTTGCAATCTACAAGTTTCTGTGTGTCAGGTGCCCTTGTTGGGGTGCCGTTCCATCTTTCTCACCACCGGCATCCCATCCTGTGCATCTGACCACCAGCCTTGCTTACACATCAGCAGTGTAGTTCTCTTCTTCTTCACTAGCATGCTGTCTTGACAGTGGGAACCTTCTGTCCATTCAGGGTTAGTTGGGTAATTTGGCTCTTCATTAGCTTGTTTGAGACTTTGAATATGCTAAAGATAGTTTAAGGAGAGAAACACATAATCATCAAGACTGGGGTAATAGCCTGATCCATGTCCCTGTTATTTCCACAAAATATATGCATTTTTAAAAATAAAAAACAATTTCAATAAGTATTGAAATCTAAAGATTAAGAGACCTGATCTGCTTTATACCACATTGACTTGTTTTAATTTACAGATGAATTTATGAAGAAATTAATGAAGCTTCAACTTTAAGGCTCTTCCAAAACCACAGGGGAAGCTCTACCTATATCTTCATAGTCATGTTTTACAAAACTTCAAAACTAATATATTTTAATTATAGATGGATAATATTTTGAAACCATGACAGCTCCTGCACCATACTGTTCCTCATATCATGTGTCAATGGAATAGACACGGATATTTTCAGATTCCAGATAAAAAGTTGGTAAAGCATTTATATAGTTGCTGACACTGCTATATGCATTTATTGACAGTTACTCCATTGTAGGAATGCTTTCTAGAAGTCCTTCTTCCAGTTAATCCTTGAAATATAGCCCAACTACCTCTTCCGTCATGGAAAACTTAGGAAAAGCCTAAATGGTATATCCACTCCTGCCTCACAAAAACAGAGATAGCAAGTATTTGTTGTTTAGAGTAGCTACACTTTTCCAGTAGTTTGTTATACACCAATATATACTTAATATATTGGGGAGAAGAAAAGATAATTTAATCAGCTTGTTAGGTCCTGCCTCTGAGATAGCAAGAAAGCAATAAGGTCTTATTTAATGAAATTTAATTTCCTAATTATGTTAAAATCCATTTCCTTGTTTCTTTTTATGTTTCAGTATGTGGCTCTGGGGACACTAATGAATTAGCATGATGTTCACAATGGTTGTCATGAAGGTTGACAAGTAATTTGTAATATATAATTTATATTTTTGTCAAATTTGTGTGTATATAGGACTAGATGAAACATGTATAAATTATATAAATGTTCTTTCTTTGCAAATTGCACAGACATTTAAAGCAGAAATTATGGGTACTTTTATATTTTAAACAATTTTAACAATTTAGGTATATATTTCAATAAAATTTTAAAAAATTGAATTCAAATTTAAAATATTAATATTTCTGACTTATAGTTGCATTTTTTCTTTTAAATTTATAATATATTTTAAAATAAAATATCTTTTTTAGGATATGGGAAATAATTTCATTTTTAACTTTCTAAAATTTATTTTAATTTTTTGATGAAAAACATTAAATTTTTAAATTCCAAATACACTTACATTTTGTTTTTGACCTTTTAGGTAGTTTGAGCAAATTAAAAGTTTAATTATTTATATAAAGATTTGTATGAGATTAACATGTAATAAATTGTATAAAAGAAGCACATAAAATGGTCCATTAATACAACATTGGTAATTACAGAAATACATATTGATAATTAAATTTGGTAATGTTTGACTATTTTCTGTCTTCTAAGAGCTATAACATTACACATAGTTGGGAGTAATGGCACACATTTGTAATCCCCACACTCAGGAGGCTAAAACAGGAGGATTACCTAGAATTCAAAACCAGCCCTAACTACATTGGAAGACCCTGTGTCAAAAATCAAAAGAACCCCAAAACATTACACATGATTTTCAAGTTTATTATTATGAAGATATATTTTAAAGGATGAGGCTGCAATACATTTAATTAACAGTTTATCATTTGAGTTTATAATTTTAGAATATTTATGAGTGTGTACATGGATCCCATTGGTAGTCTTACTCCAACTCCTGCTGATAGCAGAGGTATCTTAATTTTTAAAATTTCAACATCACCCACACTCTCATACATGATCATCCTCTTTGCAGATTTACTTTTCTTTTTTAATTTTTTTATTTGGAAGACAAAGAAGAACAACAACAAAAAGAATAAGAATGATGATGCAGAATTTCAAAGCAATATAATAGGAAATTCATGATAGTTAATATACTGCATATCGTTTTCTTCAAAGTAGTTGCTCAGATTACAAGATTTTGGCATGAAAAAAATGATCAAACAGCACAAACTGTTCTTTTTGAGGAACTAACACAGATTGGTAGTATAGTTATCTAATATATATATAATATATATATATATATATATATATATATATATATAACTTTTTCCCTTGTTTATTTTCTCCCTTCCCCCTTCTGGGTATTTTCCCAGAAGAATTAAAAACATCATACCATAGCAGTATATGTGCACCTATGTTTATAGCAGCACAATTTGTAATAGCTAAAACTTGGAAACAACCTAGGTGCCCATCAACATGGAATGGATAAAAAAGATGTGGTATTTTTATACAATGGAGTATTACTTAACTATAAAGAAGGATAAACTTGAAGCTTTTATAGTTAAGTAGATGCTACTTGAGACCATACTTGTAAGTGAAATAAATCAGACCCATATGTGTAAATACCATATTGTTTCCCTAGTGTAAGAAACTGAAAGTAAATAAGACTAAAAATGCACAGTAGATACTGTGAAAATGAAAGGGAAAGAAAGTACTTGAAAGACTTACTTTTCTTTAAAGCTCTGATGAATAGCTCATGATGTATATTTTAATTTTATCTGTTATCTTTTTGTTAGTAAAATGTAAGCTAAAAAGAGTGTGGATTTTGTTCAGGACCCTCTGAAACACAATATGACACATACTTAGTGTTCAATAAATTCATTTTTTCATTATCCTTTAATCAAATAAAATGTTTACTGAACACCTTTTATGTTCTGGACTCTGTTGTATGCTATTATTTATATTTGAAACATAAAGATAGAAAAAGGAAATGAGGAGGTCTAGTATATGTTTAATTAGAAAAAAGACTTAATGAAGTGATCTCATTCCAGATCTATGCAGGTTTTTAAAGGGGAGTGGAAGAATACAAGCCACCACAACCACTCCCACCACCCACCAGGGGATTCCATTTAACCACCGTTAACAACCCCATAAACACACATTATTTCTTAGTCACCCATTGTAGAATACAAGAAGTGACTCATAAATTCTTCAGTTCTTCTTGGCAGCAAGTTGTTTCTAGGTCTACATATTTGTTGCCTCAGGAGTCATACCAGAGTAAAGATGACTGTGAACCGCATTAAAGTGTGTCTCAGTGTGTCAGACAGCAAAGGCTTCTGTGTTTTTAAATTCTTTTTCCCCTACAAAGAGAATTCACACACATCCTGGAGACATCAAAGACTATGTACAATTAAGCAAAGTCCTACGAGGGTATTCGTTTA
>RJWM01038214.1:0-17009 GCA_004363535.1 Dasyprocta punctata | reverse complement strand
AGGAAGTCACTCTTTTAATGCACCTAAAATCCTTTTTTTTCTAAATCACTCTCTTAAGCTTTTCCAGATTTTCCTCTAGGTATCAGTGAGGTCACATCATTAATGCATTTAACATTTGAGATGCAAATGTTCATGAAAAGCCTAGAGAGAAAGAATAAGAAATATTTCAACTGTGAATAACGTCACGCCCTTTCTACTCATGGGTGCATGCTGAGAATGTATGTGGGATGATACACTCTTAACCCCTCAGAGTGTAAAACTGCAGCCAAAAATAAAAAAATTAAAAATTACAAGCTCACTGCATCATCTCTTACTAAAGCAAAGAAATGGTAGCCCATACCAGCAAGGGGAAATCTGCCTGTGTTTGAATAGTCATTTTGATTGTGAGCACGTCTGTCCTCATTGACTGACTTTAGACTCTTGTTTAAATGTCTGCCATGTATTCCCGACAGTGAACTTTGTGCCGAAGTTGGGCAACACTGCTCACATATTGAGGACCTGCAACACCTTAGCACTGGGCGAGAGAGGCGCAGCTCTCTGTGAACTCTGCTCCACACTTGGAGGTGAAATCCAGGTCTGCCCGCTCCTGGATTCCCTCAAGTCGCACCTGAACTATGGGCCGGAGCTGAGCTGAAGGGTGCTTGGTGGGTGACGCTGGAGGAACTCTTACAACATTTAATAAAAATCCTAACACCCCACACAGATGGTGCCCCTTGATGCTTACCTTCAACTTGAAAACCTAACCTAAATACCTCAAGGAGGCCATCTGGGCTCACGGTCCAAAAGCCAGTCAAGACCCACCTTGCAAAGACGGAAGAAAACTCATCACTGCTCGCTGCTCCGCGCTTACTTTAGGAAGGGCATACATGGAAGCGGCTGTTTCTCGAGATGGGTGTCCGTCAGGCTTTCTCCCCAAGAAATGTCGCATGGGGTGTCACATCCAATTCTAGAGGCGTCAGTTACAAGCCTGTACCATGTTGCTGGTGTCACCCCTCTCAATAAGAGAAGCGTGTCCCCGCCACTGTGAGGAGTGTGACCTTGTCACAGACACGCACCGCGGCAGCCGATCAACAACGGAGTCCGTCTCTGCTTCTCTTTAGAGTTTCTGAGTGACAACTATGGTCAGATGAAGGTGGAAAGGCAGCAAAAAACATGAACACAGAGATTTCCAACACATTTATTTCCTTGTCTTGGGGCAAAAAAGTTACATTATTATGTCATTTTTGTGATGTGCTCATCAACAGCACTGCAAAGCTCATTTGTCATCTTTTGGTCTGATAGAAAATCAGAGTTCAGGGAATTCAGCCGGGCTGTCAGCATTCTTTGCTGTCGAGAGAAACAGCCGGAGGAACACGGCAAGAACCGAGGGCCAGTGAGAGATGCCGGGTCTGACACTCACTCTGAGGGCAGAAATCCACAGCAAGATCTCCCGCCCCTTGCCACTCCAACCCAATTTGCTGGCGCTGCTTATCAGGTTCCTAAATATGCCACTTATGTCTGCAAAACAATAATGAAAACTGATATTTGTAATTGTATCTGTGTGGTCCCCTTGACTCAAAACTAAACGGATTTTCAACCTAATATTGCTAAATGAACCCTTGAAAATGTGAGGCCTATTGCGGTGGAAAAGTGGCACCCTGACATGATAGGAACATCTCTGCCACGGTGCATGATTGAAATGTTTTATCGGCCTTCTGAAATTGCTTTGCCATAGTTCTAACTCTATGCTTTGTGCCATGCTTCTTCCATTTGCTCTGCTCTGTTGCGCCATCCCAAAGAAAGGCTTCCAGATGATGAAGGGAGACTTGTGGACATCCCTTCTCCCCTCTCAGCCCAGCCACCTTCCCGGGGGTGGCCAGCCCAGAGTTCTCTCTTACTGTAAAGAGTTTGACGCTGCAGCCACTTACTGCCAAACGTTGGGAATTTTTGGAATCCCCACCATCTCTTAACCTATTAGCTCTGTGTGGTGCCATTGTCCCAAAAACATCATTAAAGTTATTGGAACACAATTAAATATTTACTATGGAAACTCTTAAATAGGTTGTTAAGAGAATCCATTCTTGGTGATTCTCACAATTTCTTTGTCATGCATTTTTTTATCTTTCTTTCTCTTCCTCTAATATTTCTGGCATTAGTTGCTTTTCGCACTGTGAATTCCTCAGCCATCTTCTTCATCTCAGTCCACACAGAACCCGTAGTCTCTTCCTGTCTTGCTCTTGGACTCAGCTCTTTACTGCGGAGTGGCTTCCCTGCAACCAGGATCTGATATGCGAAAGGTCGTAGACTGCCTTCTTGGGTCAAGGGAATAAGAGAATCATAAACATTTGTCAGTTTCTTTTCTTTTCTTTTTCTTTTTTCTTTTTTTCTTTTTTTTAAATTTCACTAAGGTCCCGAGCCTCAGCTTCTTGTATATAGAGTACGTATAACGGCACTGAGCCCACGGCTGGGGTATTCCCAAGATCAGCGACAGGGAGGGATGAAAGCCTTCCCACAGCACGGAGGCACACGCGGTGCTGCACGAGAAGGTGGTCCCTCCCCCTCCTTACGTAACAGCTCCAAAGTGGTTATTTGCCATGATAACTTCTCTTCCTCTTCTTACTGCTGTACTGGTTTACGATTTGTTTTTAAGGTAATAACTGCCCTTAATGGGTTTTAGAGTACATACTGTTACCTTCACTATTCGGGGGAAGGAACAGTATTTTAGCCTTTCTGCTGTTTCCTACGGTACCCATCAAAACACTCTAAATATATTTATTGCTCAATAAATGCTGGACTTGGTGGCACCACTGGATTATGATATGGACTGGATTTAACCCGCTTCCCAGATATATTTGTTATTTCTGGCAGGACTTAGGTTCACTTTAGAAACCCCAGGAAATGATAGGGTGTAGATAATGAGGAAACCACGTGAAATGACAAGACTTTCCATTGATTGAGATTTAGATTCCTTTGGGGGAGAAAAGACTTCACTTTATTTTTCCAGCAACAAATATACCTATTGTTGTTTCTGAGCTTGCATTGCCGTAGTGAAACTTGGCAAAGATTTCTGTGATAGCCTATAAAATATAAATGATTCAGACAAGAAGAAAATGTTAATTCCCTTCAGAAGAAGTTTCTGTCCGACAGAGTTATGTGTTTCCTTCTGATAAAGTTAAGCCTCAGCAATATTTTTACCCTCACAGGTCCCCCTTCTCCTGCTGAAACTTCATAGTTTCCAGGTAAACAAAAGATTTCAACTCATGAGTCTTAAGAGTAGCACAGACTTTTCAAGTTCCATGAAATGAGTCCTTTTGGTGCCCAAATCTACTGCATGCTTGTTTTTCTCTTTGTGTATGCTTTGGCAAACTTCACTACTATTCCAATATGTTATTATTCTGCAGTGGGTTTTTTTTTTCCTATAACTTTTGAAGCAGAAAAATAATTGAAATATTCACAGTCTTGCCTGAACTTTTCATCTCTTGTGTTTTTCAGCAGTTGCTTCTTGTGTTGTTGTTGTTTGTCATTGAACAAATGGTACATCCTCCACACACAATATAGGCGCATCTTGGGTTCAGATGTAGCCATCATGGGAGTCAGTTCATTTCCCCAGGGTTATTTTTGCCTCTTTTGTTAAAGAGAGGGCGAGTTTGCCAGCAGACAGAGGAGGCATTGAGAGGGAAACGAGAGGCAACCACTCCACTCTACCTCTGTCTGGGTCCCTGAAAAGAGGGTGCCATAGACCAGCTCTGCAACATCTCTGCAGCAGGCTGGCGGATACTTCCAGACACATAAATGAGAATTATTTTCTCATGTGCCTCTCTTCCAACTACTCTCCACTCACCCCACCAAAAATTCAAAAAAAAATTTCTAGAATAATCTCTCTATCTAGAAAAATGATCCTATGAAAAGAAACCAGTAATGTCATTTTCCATGTATTTTGCTGATAAGTGATATATGGTAAAGATTAAAAATGAGGAAATATTCTCTAATCACAGGATCTAGGATCACTTACTAATTTTGACATACCTCTTAATATGCTGTGTGTGCATGTATGTACACACTTGTGTATATTTAGCATTAGCTTTCATTTGATTAAATGTTCACCTAAATGTAAACAGACAAGAAAACTGCTTGAAAATGCATTGCCATGGCCCCCCGCCCCACTACTCCTAACTGCTGAAGAGAAAGAATTTTATGAACTGCATGCAGAGTAAGCTTTGAAGGGATATTTTCAGACAACTGGTAATTTTCGAGTTCTTCACAGTTAGAATTTTTAAATGGTAAGAAACAAACAAACAGAAAAGAACAGAAGGCAGCAAAGGGTAGAGAAAATGGTTGACTAATCATCGCGCGGTGGCCGCGGCGGAGGAGGAAAGAGCAGGTCTGTCAGACTGCAGCCTCATTCCACACAAAGTGGTCTCCAGTTGATGGGCAGGATGCCAGGAAGCGATAATAAAGGAGCCGTGTAGGGCTGCAACATGGTGCTCTAGAAATACATTTTCCAATTAGCCCTAAGTGTTTATTCATCAAGGCACAGCGCAATGCTCTGGGTAACTGAGTCGCACGAGCAGCTGTAATTGGCGGTGGAGAAGCATCAGTGCCAACGTGTCGATGGCTGCTCCCGAAATTGCTCAGGCTCCCCTTTTCCGCCTCGTGGCCCCTCTATCGTGGAACTGCATTGGCGCTGCTGGGTTCTACAGGGCCGGCCCTTTCCACTCACCCAGCATTGGTGGAGGTCTGGCTCACAGATCGACCCCTGTCTTCTGGTTGAGTTGAGGAAGAAAGGTTGAAATGGGTTCTAAAACGTTCTTTCCGCAAGGTTGCTGTTTTGTTTAAGCCTGAAAGGAAGCTGGGAGTGAGGGAGCAAACTTAGATGCATTTTTAACAGATCTTAAGAAGAAAGGATCTAGTATTGGGGGCCCCACTCCTCCCAGCTGGGCAGGTCACAAATGGCCACTTGCTGGCCTGGCCTGCAGCAGAGGTCCTGGGACAGCCCCTCTTTGCTCTCTTTTGATACCCTATCACATTTGCTTTCTGACCACTAACCCAGAAGGAATTTCAGGCTCGATGAGAAGCTCTGGTGAAGAGAATGATCCCAAAGGATGTTTTCTGACCTTTAAAAAGAAACCCATCAGGACTGACAGGCTTTCAAATTTAAAAAAAAAAATTTGTTTTGCACTTTTCAGTGGCAGAGGCTATGAATGATGACTTGAAAGGGTCTCCTGCGTTATTCTCCAAAGTTCTCAGGTATTTAGTGTGACAGCCTTGTGACCATTAAATCAATTTCCACCAGAGTCCCCAGAGGTAGTGTTGCAGATTCTTTAAGGAGACTAATAAGGAACTAGTGATTTATCTGAGAGGTTGCTGAGAGTAGGAAAAAATGGAATTTTGGGTCAAGGAAAAAACTTTGTAGTGGAATTGCCCTCTTCTCACAGACTGAAAAGAGAATCTTATTTAGAGCGAAAGAAAGAGTGTAGCCAAAATTAGGCTGTGAAAATACCTTTCAAGTAGCATTACTTGACTCTTGAAAACACAGAGTTGTCATTAAAAAGAAATTTACTTCATCCATACTTTTTGTTTCCAGAAGCAAAATGAACCACAGACTCTGGCCCATAAAGCTCAGAGTATATAGAGAGTTACAGGGACAATGACCTGAGTATTCCGTTTACAGTTAGAAGGAGAAAGCTAGATCACCATCCCATTGCTTTTGCCGTGTTTAATCCAGATAATTAAAATATGACACCCCTTGGAGGAAGCAGGCCACTATGGTGCCCCCACCTCAGAACTGCGCCAAAAGGCTGCCCTCCCATCCCCCTTGGCAGTGTTACCCAGTGCCTTTTACGTCCTCTGTGCACAGGGCCAGGAAGATCACCATGGACAGAAAAGGCCGAACGGTTCGAAGGTCGGGCATGAAGTGTGCCTGGCTCCCGGGCAGCCTGGGGCTGGAGCTGCTCAGGAAGACGCAGAGACATCTGTCCAGTGAGGCGCATCTTGCGGTGACGCGCTGAGGGTCTGCGCCGGACAGAGTGGGCGGCGAGCAGATAGATGGCTGAGAGCATGCGGCCATCCGGGGAACCCGGGCGTCTAATATAATTGAGAATTCAGTGAGCAAAGTTGGACGGCAGCAAGATTGAGATTTACAAACCAGACAATGTTCCCGGGGGCTGTTGTCATTCTAAGACTCCTGAAGACCTCCAGATGTCTCTACATGTAGCACAGAGCCAGGTTAGTGGCACCTGTCCTCCAGCGCTGCTGCGCTCCAGGTGTCATCTGTCCAGGTCGACACTCACCAAGGGTCGGTTGTTAGGGCGATGGCCCTGGCATACACTGGAATACAAACCACATGGAGACTCCAGGCAGGGCCGGCCCGGTGCTCGCGGCTGGGGCTCAGCAACCTGTGCTCAGGAAGGCCTCACATGTAGTACACAGCTCCGTCTTTGACATTTTGAAATTCTTGACAGTTTTTGTGAAAGGGGACTCACATTTTCATTTTGCTGTTGGCCCACTGACCAAGGAGTTGGTACTGAATCCAAGGCTGCCTTTCTGCCTTCCGCTCCACCTAGAAGCTGACTTTACCTTCCCTCAGGACTGAGGAACTTCGGGGCTTAAATAAGAAAGAACCTCTTCATGAAAAACGGAGAGGAACCACTGAAAGCTGGTGTGGTTTTCCTGAGACCTGGCCAGCCCCGTTGCACAGAGTGAAAAACCAATGAAGCTGCTCCACATGATAATTGGGGTCTATTGATTTGAAGGTCAGGCAGGTGTCTTACTAATTAATTGGGTAAATGTCATTCTTTTTTCTCTTCAAATGGATCTAGATTTTTCTCTCCCAGGAAATCCCAAGATTTGACCATGGGAAGGGTGTAAGTCAGCTTTGTGTTATTAAAGCAAACAGCTGAGAGCTTCAACCTGAAAAAAGGAAAGCAATATTTTGACTCATGACGTTGAGGCTCCAGATGTTCCAGTCTATGATCTGTTGGCTTTGCTGCTTTTGAAGGTCTGGTGGGGCAGCACAGCAAGCAGGAGTATGCTTGGAGCAAAACCGCTCACCGTGAGGCAAGAAGCAAAGGAAAGCTGGGGAGGGGTGCGGAGGGGTGCAGGGTCCCCTCCCAGGCACATCCTCAGTGACCCAAAGAACCCCCAAGCCAAGAGAGCCCCACTGGGGACCAATTCTTTAACAACCGGGCCTTCGGAAGATGTGTAGGATCCAAACTAGAGCAGGAAGTTATTAATTACAATAGGTCAACCAGTAAGAGACCTATCATTTGTGGGACTTTGAAAAGGAATCAGGAGTCCACATGGAAACTGACCCCTGCATCGCGGGCTAAGGGATCCTTCAAGCCCCAAATCGGGTGGCAACAGTAAGAGTCTCAGAATGAGAACCCTAGGTCACAGCTCAGCACAGAGCTTGGGGTCTCAGGCTCAGGGTGTTATTCAAGTGCTAAACAGCATAGTGGTTATGGGTTTTTAGAAGGTGGCTTCCTTGGTGAGATTCCCGGGAAACATCCAAGTTAACAGAAATGCCATTCTTTAATATTCTCATATTTTAATTCCTTTCTCAAACTGCCCTTGCTGTTTGTCAGAAAGTCTGCGTATCTGTTCTGTCGTCTTAGGCAGACGGAAGGGTTGTGCGGAGTGAGGAGGGAGCCATGCTGAGGGCTGCTCTGCTTCCATCCCTTCCCGTCCCCTGTGGGACTGAGAGTGTCCATCCGTCCCGGGAGCTATGCTGTGAGGGTAGAGACAGTGTGCATGGCCTTGGCGGTGCTGCTCCAGCTTTGGGGGTGAAGGTCAGTTCCCAAGGGGACTTACCCCGGAGGTGGAAAGCAGACCAGCGGGAGCCCTGCGTGTTAGCAAGGGATCACGGTTCCCACATCGGGGAGAGGCTCTCCTGAGCTTCCAGATTAACTGATTCATCCAAGAGGACTAAAATTCCTCACCAGTGTTCCTTCTTATTTATACAATTTAGGAGCCAAAACCTTCACAGTGTATAATGAAAGCACGGCATACCCACTCTAAATATACTACGTATAACTACATAAAAGGCACACTAGATACAATAGCTACAGTAGCTGATTGTATATGATAATTTAGGGACTTCAACATATAAGGTATTATTTGACAGTTAATAACATTTATAATTAGCCGGGCATGGTGGCGCACGCCTTTAATCCCAGCACTCGGGAGGCTGAGGTAGGCGGAGCGTTGTGAGTTCGAGGCCGGCTTGGGCTACAACGTGAGCGCAAGGCCGGCCTGAGCTACACAGTGCGACCCTGCCTCAAAAAACCAGGACCGGGAGTTTGGCTCAGCGGCTTACGCGCCTGTCAGGCAGGCACGAGGTTGTGAGCCCGATCCCCGGTGCCACAAAAAAAAAAAAAAAAAAAAAAACATTTATAATTGTCATTGCACTGTGTGTTGATTTGGATGCATGACAACTGGTTCACATGTGATGATTGTTATTGCTTTTACGAAGTCAGATCAAGTTTTTGCTCTTTTCTTCCACTTGGCTTGTTTGTGAGCATTTTTAATAAAGGGTACTGGCCTTGCCGCTTGGCCCCAGATTTGCCCCCTCCTGCTCTGGTTCTGGAAGCTGCCCCTGGGAGTCCCGTCATCGGAGTTCCCTGACAGACAGGTTGGGACTTCGTTCCCGATCGGTCTCTCCCTCTGACCTCTGTCACACCTGGATCTCTCCGGGAGCGCAGTGCCTACCAGGAGGTGCCCCCTCCTCCACAGCTCCGGCTTTCACCAGGCCCTGGTCACCCTGCTTCCCCCTCTCCGTGCTGTCGTGGTTTCCTGCTGTTACCAGTCTCCTGGGGCCTCACTAGCTCGGCGTGCTCCCCGCAGGCCGGCCCTGCCTATCTCCGCCATATCCTTCCTTAAAGTCTGCCCCGTGAACTCGCCTGGACTTTCCTCATGGTGAGCGCAGGCCTGTCCCCCTCTGCCGTGCTCCCCCACTCACGTACTCGCGAGGCCGATGAATCTCCTCTCCCACACTTGGGGTTCTGCCTGACCAGTGCCCCACGGGCGTCCCCGCCATCGCCTCGCTTACTTGAGTGCCTGCACGTGTTGCTTTCCAAGTTTCTTCTTTCACTCCAGACCTTCTCCCTTTCTTCCTACCCCAGCTGCAATACACTGCTCAGTTCGAGAGTTTTGAGCAGCACAGTTCGAGAGCCAGTGACAGCACACAGGGCCGAGGGCAGGTACGAGCAGGGGTCTGTGTGGTTCCCGGCCAGCTCTCGGGGACAGTGGAGATGTCATCTGTGCGGACTCGCGCGCCACCCTGGCACTCCCCTCTGAGAGGGAGTGTGAGGTGAGGAAGGGAGACGCAGGGCTCCAGGTCTGCCTTTCCCTAGGAGCTTGCACGGACTTTTCCTATCCCGGCCTCCGCATTCATCAAGGTTGAGTTAACCTTTGTTTCTCCCAGCACGCGGGGCTTTCTTTGTAACAGGGACCTCGTCTTTCACTTCTGGATCCCCAGTATCCAGTAACGGAGGCTTGATTCACAATACTTGTAAATTGTTAAAACAGGTTTTCCCTCAAGACTTGTAATGACTAGTTTGAAAGAAGAGAGATTGCCATATTCCCAATGGGACTGGGAGGGGGCCACACTAAGTGTGAGAAAGAACGCACATCGCCTGCTTTCTGTAGTCCACCTACTTTGAACTCATCAAAGCAAAGATGGGCGGTGGATTATTGCAGGTTTTGAGTAGCTCTTTCCCTGAGTGGTGTGGAGGGAACACTGCAGACAACATGCTCCAGTCTTTAACAGAGCAGGAGGTCTGTGACTGGTCCACAGCCAGGCAGCCGGGGGATGCTGGAGCCCCAGAGAGGAGGCGGAAAGCCTGGGTCTTGCTCCTGGCCTGGCACCGCCTAGCCATCAGGTTTCAGACAATTTCTTCTCATGCTTTTCTGCCTTCTGATTTTAATCCGTATGGTCAAGATTATAATACTGCCCGGCAGCCTCCTCAGGACTATTGGGAGAGCCCCACGGGAGCACGTGGGGGCCAGCATGCTGCCAAGCGAAAAGCCGCAGCGTAAGATGAAGGTCCCGTGCTTGGGTATTTTACGGCCCCCTCGCTGAGGCCGAGAGAGGCCTGGGCCAGGAGATGCGTCTCCCCCGGAAGAGCACGTGTGCTTCAAGGAGGCAGGTGTGCTGATTTCACTCCACGAGTTAATTATGCGCACTCCAGAGGCCCCTGACGTTCTCCAGCTCCACTTTGGGGGTGGTAGATTACCAGGGAATTTGTGTTCCTGCCTATGTGGATTCTCTCTTGCTCCCTAGAGCTCTCCCTCCCTGGTTTTGCTTCAGTGTGATTACTCACTAATCCCCTTCCCCTCTCAAGCTTACTTTTGACCAAACTCATGTGTCGGCCTCTAGAATGACTGGTGAATGCAGGTCTGGACTCCATGCATTAGGTTGGAAAGCCACTTGAGACTTCTACCAGGAGGGATTCTTCATGTTTCTAAATGAAACCTCTTGTGCCATCAAAATGTCTTAGGTCAGATCATTTCCATATGCAGTTCCCTCTCCATGTGTGTGTGTGTGTGTGTGTGTGTGTGTGTGTGTGCATGTGTGTGAATGTGTGTGTGTGCGTGTGTGTTGGCTGTACCTAGTACAATGATAGCTCATGGTTCAAAAACCCATTTGCATTTGTTTGGATGAGTAAGAAATGATGGGAATTCAGAGTGCAAAAGATTATAAATATTACAGAGGTTATTCAAAATCTCATTTACGTTTAGTCTGACTGCCTCTTCACTGTACATATTTAAATTCCATTTGTAGCAACCAACCCTGATACTCTTAAAGAAAATAACAAACAATCTACTGCTAAGGGAAATGTAAATTGGTTTGTTTGGTTCTTTACACTTCTGGGCAGTGAAAACACAAGCAATTGTTATTCCAAGGGTCTCATTGAATAAACAGAAATCTTTGTCTTTCTTAGGAGCTGCTTTAAAGGTTAACCACTTTCTAAAGAGTTCTCTGTGTATAGAAACCAATTTTGTGCTCTTTTTGTCCAGCTACAAAGTTCTTACAAACTAGTTAAAGTTTCTCACATGAATATATTTGCACTCAGAAAATGGAGAAAACAACTCGCTTTGAGGAAATTCGTTTGTTGTTTTTCAACAGTCACGGAGTCCTTATAGCACGCAGGGAGCGACAGGCATTTATGTTGGCGGCCAACAGCCCAGGACTCTGTAAGCCAGTGCCCTGGCCATGGGACTAGTTCGGCACATACACAGCAGTGAGGATGACAGCAAGAATCTGTGCTCGAGATGTGGCCTCATCCTACCAAATTCCCAGGCCCTGTGGCCCTTCCTTCCCGAATAAGATTTTCCAGCAGTTTATTTCATGCACTCACTCAGAAGTGCCCCATTCCATGTAAATTCCTAGTCACCCTTATTTACCTTAGATAATAAATGATTATGTTTAAGCCAGGACGGTATACTCTGGTTGTGTCTCCTAAAAATGCCACCAAAGTAAACTAATATTGCCCAGTGCCCTCAATCTCCAAGGGGACCACACCTGAGCACGATCTCAATGTTGTAGATGTCTTCTGCCTAATCCTTAAGATCTATCCAAAACCTAAAATACAAAAAAAAATCAGTATTTTCATACACATGGATAACCCAGTCTTTAACAAGGATTCTTTTAACTATGAAGCACTTAATGGGCATTTAAAGTGGGATTTGATCATAGGAATGTCATTGGGAGAATATGTGAAGGTACAGTTGCAACACAATTTTTCAACCTGTAAAAGTCTTACATTAGCTAGTTACCAAGTCTTTGTTTTAGAGTTTTGATTTGGATTTGTCAAGCAAGAACAATGGTGCATAGCTCAGATTTGGATTTGTCTTTTTTAAACAGGGTCTTCACACTTCAGAAGGCATTCTCCACCTCACAAAATGGGGACCCTTCTTATTTAATCATAATGTAACATTTCATTTATGAATAAGATTTCTTTTAGCTCTAATGATTTATTGAACTTTTAAAAAAATTGATCCAAAATAAGTGAACTCAGGTATACAGTATCTCAAAGTAAACTATATTTATTCCCAACACAACATTCCTTGGTGATACAAACAAAATTGTGATTATACCTCATATTGGCCCTCCAGTGAGGTCAAAACAGTACTCAGTGAGGTCAAAAGAGAAGTTAGAAGCCATGAAAACAAGGTGGGTTGGCGGAGTGTAACTCACTGCCCCACTTGTCAGAACCAGGGGCGTGGGTGCAGGAGAAGCTGCCTTGGCCTGGGTGGGAGCTAGAACTCAAGAAAATGCCCTGGCTGCCGCTGGAGCACCCGCACGTAAAGAAGAGGCCTTGATGTCCACTCCTGGCTAAGCCACGACCTTTTGTTCCACCTGGACAGCCAGCAAAACAAAATAGGACATAAGTGTGACAACCCAACCAAGATTTTGGTTTCTAATAACCTGAAGAAGTGAAATCAGCTAAGGGTCTGGCCCCACTTGGACATAAATTCCTTCAATAGCAAAGTTCCTAAATTACCTTTCAGGAAAAGCCTCTAGAATCCCATGAAGAGAGATGGGAACATGTAGAGAAGCCAGCTCCTCTGGGCAATAATGGTTTTAAAAATTTTTATCTTTACTGTTACTTGTTTGATGCTACAAGCTCAGAATCCCTGAACAGACTTGGTGACTCCCCCTGCAGAGACGCACATGACCTATGAAGAGGTATGACAGCCCTATCTGCTCATGCAAAAGAACGGTGACCATCTCACTTCTTAACATCCAATCACATTCAGCTTCCCCCCTCTCCTCGCTTCGCATAAATTCTCATGCTAGGAACCAATCCAGGTGGCTGACTTGACCTCTTTTCTGCCCCTGGTCTCCTTGCTGCCTGAGGGGCAATAAAGCTTTTTAAAAAAATGGTGCTATGGTATGGGCGTCTGCGTGTGTTGGGCAATGAGCTTTTCTTCAATATGAGAAACATTTGTTTCCTTGTAAAGGAAGGCAGGGATGTACCACACCTATTAATTCTCCAAAGGTATCCACTGAAAGATAAATTTAAGCATGTAATTCAATAAAATTTTCACGAGTAACCATCCTATTGTATCAGTTAGGATGCATGCAGCTTCTTTTTTAATTCTCTGGATCCTCAGTTCTAAGCATCAGATTTTCATGCAACAATGTCCTAAAACAAGAAGAAAGGTTGAGAATCTTTCCCAAGACTCTTTTCCCCGTATTTCATTGGCTAGAATTGGGTCACATGACCAGCCCTAAACCAATCACTGAAAAGGGGAAAGAGTTCTACCACAGGCTTAGATCAATCTGAAGCAGGGAAGAGGAACTGTCAGTTTCCTAGAAAACATTGCCATTTGCTATATGAATGTAATTAGGATTCTGTTTTACCCTGTCCTAATAGGACACAAAAGAACAATCACAAGCTTCCAAAACCATGGCCTGTTAAACCAAATTGAAGCAATGTAGCCTGGTAGATAAATGGTAAATTGGAGAGACGCTGTTCTGGGCTGCTTTGTTGAATGACTCACTCTCTGCTAAGTGTCCTTGGGCGATTCTCAATGGCTCAAGCCCCAGTCGTGTTTCTATCAAAGGAGAAGAGTGTCATTTACCTCCTCCTAGGCTCACAGTTGGGCTGTATGATGATTAAAAGGAGCTTCATAAGGCCTATGAATTTCTCAGATTAAAGTATAAAGTGTTGACTTTTCTTTGCGTGACACAAGTGTCAAATTGCTGAACACAAAATCAGCATTAGCTTGCTTCTCAAAGTGGCCTGGAGTTTACAAGTACTGAGTATAAACCCCTCTCTTGAGAAGTCTGAGCTAATTCCCTCAAATTCTCACTCTCCTGTGCTCAGTTTCTCGACTGCACTTGGACTGTTTTGTCTGCCCTACATCCCAGTTTCCCCCAAGCTTGTCGCACCAAGGGTTTGAGTGATTGGTTGAGGTAAAATCGTTATGAGGGTGTTGAGGAATGGGAGAAGGACAGCTAAAAAAATCCATTCTTTCCAAAATTTCAAATCTACTGCTTCAACACTTAAGCTTGATTGTGCATTTAACTGGTACACTGTGGTCCCTTGATGGCAAGACTTCAACCAAATATTCTCTGGTTTTCAAACCCAGCCATAGTATAGCGATATATCCAAACAGAGCAGACAGTGCATAGATAAGCTGTTCTATTTTATATACACCAGTCCTCGTGTTTTTCAGATTTTCCAGCTAAAGATATAATCCAGTGCAAACATAAGCCCATTGCTGCTATATTTATTTTTACTTATTCTTTGAAACAAACAGAATAGTCTTCATTTAAAGATATGGAAAGCAAAAGTTTAAAATATAAGAAAGGAAGCTTAGAGTAATTTAAACCAAGATATATCAAACGGTGAGCCTAAAATGAAACAAAGTGAATTTAAAGCCCCAAAGCTTAAGACAAAATGAAAACCTGCTGGCTTATATAACTCTCTGTAAGTTTTTGATGTTGTTTTATTCTTTTTTCTTCTCTCTGTCTTTTGGAAAGTTACCCTTCCAGCTGGAAAGTTAAGCTGCTAGCTGTTATTTATTTCAAAAAGATATTTAATCATGTATATTATCTTAAATTTTCTTGTATAAGACATAGAGCTTGATTAATTACTTGGTCAATCATTGCTTCTTACTGAAGGAATGTTGTAGAACAACAAAGAAGAAAATATGTTTAACTTTGATTTTACAGAAGATATACAGTAATGATATTAAGTTAATTAAATAATTCTTAAAACGGATTTTTTAAAAAGCCATGGTATGTCACCTTATTGTGACTAAAGGAAAATATTTCCTGTAAGAAACTAAGCTAAAAGAAAGAACCAACTTAAACCACTTTATTTTGGACTCCCGTCCCTAATGCTTGCTCTTCATCCATACAAGGTTTGTCTGCTTTTGGACATGGTGGTTTTTGGTTAGTCACATCCAGAACTTCTCGCTTCTTTATCTGTGGCTGATTTTAGTGGGGAATTTGTGCTTCAGCCATGGAGGCATCATGATGTATTTCAAAGCGGCTCTGGGTTCAGGTAGGCATGGGTTCGAATCTTGCTCCTGCCACTTAGCAGTAGGAGCCTTGGGCAGCTTTAGCTTTCTTCAGCCTCAGTTCTATTCTGGTACGATGGAGGTAACATGACGTTTTAGCTGCTCTGCGACCTCCTCTCTCATGGCTAGCACACCAAGTCCTGCTGACCCGGTCCCCTCAAGAGCCAGCAATCTTTCCTCTTTCTGCCTCTGCTGAGTTTGCCTGCCGGGGTGTGTCACGTGATTACCACGCTGCCTGCTTCTAACTTCCTGCCCCTCTCCCCGCTGTCCTCCAGGGTCCTCCATATCGTGGTGAAGGGAACTTGCTAAGCGCAAACCACACGTGACTCTTACCTTACTGAATGTCCTTCGCGACTTGTCCTCGCACCGGGACCAGTGGAAACTCTTTCACATGGCTCATCCAACCCTCTTCTGGGCCCCACCTGTTCTCTCCTGGCCCGGATTTATTTCTGCTTGGAACACTTCTCCCCAGCACAGCTAAGCTTTCGCCCTTCTAGGGCCCGCTGTGGGGGTCACTTTGGTAGAGAAACCCTCCATCCCCCAACTCCACCTCAAGGTAGTTTGCTGAGTCCTCGACACCTGCGGAGCTTACCTATTTCTTGTCTTTCCACTCACTGAGGGCGTCTCCAGGAAGGAGACACCATTTTTTTTTAACATTTTGATATTTTTAGGGCTACATTCTGTCTCATAAAAGTTACTTAAAATTTGTGAAATGAGCCAGATGCAGCGTTGCACGCCGGTAATTCTGGCTGCTCAGGAACTGAGGTAGAAGAATCACAAGTCCCAGGCCAGCCCGGCAACATAATAAGACCTCATTTCAAAAAAACCCCCAATTATGTGTGTGTTTTACATAGTATTATATGTAGTACATGGTATTCAAACTCCAGTGGCTCTCGGTTTCATTACCTATACTACTTACTATGTATATAACAAAAACATGAACGAGTTAATGTTCTTCAAGCTTTTGTGTGGATTAAATAAGGAAAAACAGGAAAAGCAGTGAAAACCCTGCGTTCCCATCTTTGTTATTCTTACTACTGCTGCTTTTCTCACTGCAGCGCCCTCTCCGCTACTGCACCGCGCTGTGCTGCTCGGAGCCATCGTTCTCTCTTCGGCCCTGGAAGCCCGGGGCAGACGTCTCAAGCGCTTTGACATTTTTAACTCCAGAAAGATGATGAAAACCGCTGAAGGCAAAACCGTTTTGTTGGATCTTTGTAAACAGGAGCCCCTACGCCCTCCTCCTTTATTTTCAGGTTCAGGACCTCTCCAGCCTTTATGGCGACCCGTGGTTTTGTGCATCCTACCGCGCACCTTGGCGGGCTGGTTCTCCTGCGAGTAACCCCGGCGTCCCTCGTCACCCTGGGCCAGCGGTCACCATAGCAACCGCAGCACGCGGCGCCGGCGCGCGCTCAGAAACAAAGCCCTGGCTTTGGAAAAATGACGCGCACGTGTTAATTTGCAGCCCGAGATTCTGTTTCACGCTGTTCGCGAACGGGGCGGCGGCGCCCGGTGGCCCCTTCCCTTCCGGGCGGGGCTCGCGCTGCGGTGGCCCGGTCACTCCACCGCCGCCGCGCCCTGGAAGGCTTCAGTTTCCGCGGCGAGGCCCGAGGGCCGGGAGAGGCTGCTCAGGCCCGCAGAGCGGCTGTTCTTGTCTGAGTGACGATGACGCGGCCGCGGGATTCATTAAACCGGAGCCCGGTGCGGTTGCTCTGAATGCAGCTCCCCATAAATTCTGCTGCGAGCCTGGCAGTGGAGAAGGGCATAGGCAATGCTTAAATACCGCGCCCGCCCTGCCTGCCGCCCTCTGCGTCCCCACCCGTGCCACCCCCCTCCAGCCGGCCAGGGACCCAGGGCCGGAGCCGTGGGGTGGCCCAGGGGAACCTGCAGTCCCAGCGCTCATATGGCTGAGGCAGGAGGACTGTGAGGCCAGCCTGAGCTACACAGCAAGACCTGCCAGACAGAGAGGAGGAGAGGGGAGGAAAGGAGGGGAGGGGAGG
>RJWM01038213.1:0-16874 GCA_004363535.1 Dasyprocta punctata | reverse complement strand
CCCACACGCGGACGAGACTACAGACGGCTGGGAAAGCACCAGACCAGCCTGGTGTCATCCGAACCCACTCGTCAGTGCGGATGTCACCAGCGAGAGACGACAGGTGCCCTGTGCCTCAGGACGCGACATGAGGGCAAAGTCAGGTGCACGCTGCGCTGTGGAGACCTGGGACCTGGGACCGTCACCTCCTCTGCTCCCGAGCAGTGCCAGGGGGTGGGGGTGGGGGGCCGGGCCCGGACTTGGGGTCCCCACCCCCTCGGCCACTCTCAAGTCTGAGATGCTATCTCGGTCAACTGGCCAGGTCTCTCCCACAAATAAAAGACGAAGAACAAGGTTTTTGCTTTTTAAAAAAAGACAGGGAAATCCATATATTAAAAGATACCTAACACAAATGCCAGTCACGTCAATGTGGGGGTCTCTTTTGGACGGCACCCCCCGCCTATTTATGAAACCGAGGCAATGGGAAGGCTGACGGGGACACTGGACGGGGAGGAGGAATCGCTGCAGCTCTCTGTGGGGGTGTGGAAGGAGTAGCGCAGCGATGCTGAGTGACAGAAAGAGGCCTCGTGTTCAGAGGCACAGACGGAAATATTTCCCCGTGCAGCTGTGACGCCTGGGGTGCCCGTGAAATGACCCAGCCGGGTGCACGCTGGGGGAGGCGCAGGCGGGCGGCCGCGTGCCGACAACCACCGTTCTCTTCTGCCTCTGCTTGGAGGTTTCCGGCACAGCAGCCAGGCCACACCTCACACGGTGCAGGGGAACACGGGAGGCGAGAGCGGGGGCCGGCGGGCAGGAAGGGGCCGCCCCGGCACAGAGGGAGGGGCAAGGCCAGCACGGAAGGAGCCCTGGCCGGACACCGCTGCCCACGGCCCGGGCAGTGACCGAGTGCGTGCGTGTTCACTCGGGATGAGAGGGAAAGCAAGGAAGGGCTGTGTGCAGCTCGGCGGTCGAGCGCTTGCCTCGCATGCAGGAGGCCCTGGGTTCAATCCCCAGTAGCAGAAAAAGAAAAAGAAAACGAAGTGAAAAGGCAGAAAGGAAAAGGCAGGGACAGGAAGGACCGGGGCGCGGGCCGAGCCTCGGGGGAGGCGGGCCGCTCTGCTCACCTTGCTGTCAGAGTCCACGCGCTCGTCCACGGAGTAGGAGTCATAGTAGAGACTGAAGTCATCCCCCACCACCGTCTCCCACTCCTCCAGGGACCTGGGGTCCCCCTTGTCCAGGCTCACTTCTCCCGGACCCCGGGAGGGGCCCAACTCCTCCGACTAGAAAAAGATCAGCACACTTGAGGCTGCGGGTCCTCCCCTACCAGTCCCGCTCCTGCTGAGGAGATGCAGCCCCCCAGATAGAGAGGTCCCGCCCCGGCGCTCTGCTCACCAGGCCGCCTCCGGAGTTCAGCTTCCTCCTCTTGGCCACATCTAGAAGGGAGGGAAGGGGTGAGGTCGGGGTCCTCCTCGCCGCCAGGACAGGCCGCGCAGGCCGGGGGCGGGGCACGGCCTGACCTGAAGTCACCTTCCCCAGCGGGTGCATGTCGTCGCTCATTCGGAAATGTTGCACTTCCGGGGGCCGTTTCTCGGGGACCGGGGGCTGCAGCGAGAGGGGACACGCGGGGGGTCAGGCTGCAGGAGGTCGGTGAGCAGCCACAGCTTTACCTGGGTGAGCCTGGAGCCCAAGATGGGTGGCACGGTGAGCGATCCCTCAAAACCCCACCCCGCGCTCCAAAAACCGGACTGCAGCAGGAACAGTACAGTGAAACCTTGGGCTGCGGGCAGCTTGTTCCGCCAAAGGAGCAAAGGTTTCTAGTAAGTGCTAAGTGAAAAAGCCATGTCTAGCAATATGCGCAGTAGTGACGCCAAACGTCACATGATCACCACCCGGCCAATGGTTCCTTCTTCTCTCCTGCTGTGGAATGTGGGTGATTCTCGCGACAGCGAGAGGTGACGGAGGAGATCTCCGCAGAGCAGGAGGAGGAAAAGGCAGAGGAATTCCTCTCTTCACGGGAGATTAGGGAGAGGTGTAAAATGAGGCAAACTGCAAAATTCTGAAGAAAAACTCGCCCCAGACTATAGCAGTGCAAGCCACATGGCATCTGCTTCACGATGCACGGTCACAGCTCTGCGAAATGCTCAACGGAGGCAAAACCAAGTGTCCCTGGACATGTTGCTTGCTAAAGTTGCAAGAAAAAGCGGGGTTGTAGCTCAGAGTAGAGCACTTGCCTCGGATGGACAAGGCCCTGAGTTCAATCCCCAGTACCACCACCAAAAAAAAAAAAAGGAAAAGAGATTTTCCAGACCCAGCAGCAGTGAGTCTGTTGGTGACAGCGAAAGCCATGCTACAGGACAGCCCCGTCGTCTCCCTCACACCAGCCAGGAAAGCTCACAAAGGCTAACACAGAGCCGGGCGTGGTGGCGCACACCTGTAATCCCAGCACTTGGGAGGCTGAGGCAGGAGGATTGTTGTGAGTTCGAGACCAGACCAGCCTGGGCTACAAAGTGAGTTCAAGGCCAGCCTGAACTGCATAGTGAGACCCTGTCTCAAAAAATAGAGCCGGGGATTTAGCTTAGCAGCCAAAGCACCTGCCTGGCAGGCACGAGGTTGTGAGTTTGATCCCCAGTGCCAAAACAAACAAACAAACAAAAAAAGGTAACTATGGATTTATTAAGTTTTTAATTTCTTGTTAGTCATTTTTATATGATTTATATTTTCTATTTTTGAGTTGTGGGATGAACCATCTGAGGTTTCCACTGTTTCTTATGTGGAAATTCACTTTGAAATACAGGTTACAAGTGCTTTGGAGTCTACGCATGTTTCTGGAATGAATTATGCTCGCAAATCAAGGTCTTGCTGTCCTGCCCTTTCCAGGGTGCAGGCGGGCGAGCGTGTCTCGCACCTGATGCCGAGCTCTTCAGCCACACAGGGCGGCCCCGTCCTCCCCGGCTGCAGGGTCCAGGCCCTCTGCACAGCAGTGTGTGGCAATGAGGCAGGGGCACTGGCAGCTGAATGGAGAGGCACAGTGTGCGGCCTCGTCGCCACAGACTGATCGGACGGGAGCAAAAATGTTTTTAAAAGATTGTGTCCGTACCTAATATGAATAGACTTTTCTCCTTCATTACTCCTTCAATAACACCGCATGAAAACCCTTTAGACAGCACTTACATTGTTTAGTATCGTAGGTAACAAAAACGTACACAGGAAGATACGTGTGATTTTTTCTTTTTTTATGGCACTGAGGATTGAACCCAGGGCCTCCTCACTGAGCTATACCACCAGCCTTTTTCCATTCTTTACTTTGAGACAGGGTCTCACTAGGTTGCCCAGGCTGGGCTTGAACTTGTGATCTTCCTGCTTCAGTCGGCTAGGATTACAGCAGTGCACCACTACGCCCGGTTTATACATAGATTTTTTTTTTTTTTGCTAATATTAAGCAATTTCATACAGGGGACTCTTTAGGAGGTCTGGAGAATCAAACTCAGGACCTCATACTTGCGAGGCAGGCACTGCACCACTGAGGTAAATCCCCGGCCTTTTTTTTTTTTGAGACACGGTCTTGCTATGTAGTTCAGGCTAGCTTTGAACCAACTCTGTAGCCCAGGCTGGCCCTCAAACTCACATCGACCCTCCTGTCTCAACCTCCTGAGCACTAGGATTACAGGTGCGCACCCCCATGGCCCGGTTTGTAAGGGACTTTAATGCCACTAGATTTTTGTATCCAGAAAGGTCCTGTAATCCATTATCCCTTGGATCATGAAAGATGACTGCACATAAATGGAGTATTACCAGCTTTAGAAAGGAAAAAAAACTCTGACACAACAGGAAGAAACCCTGAGATTATAAACTGAACAAAATAAGCCAGTCACAAGAAGACCAATACTGCACCATGCAATTAAATACAAGGCAGTAACAGTAATGACATCCCTAGGAGCAGAATAACGGGAGCTGCCAGGAGCTGGGGAAGGGGACTTAGGAACTCACTCTTCAACACTCACAGAGTCAAGTTTTGCAAGATGAAAAGAGTTATGGAGCCTGATGATTGCACAACATTACCAAGTTTTTAATACCACTGACCTTTACACTTAAAAAATTTAATTTAATTTAATTTTATTACTTGAGACAGAGTCTTGCTATGCCATGCAGGCTGGCCTTGGGTTCACTTTGTAGCCCAGGCTGGTCTCAGACTCACAACAATCCTCCTGCCTTCGCCTCCCGAGTGCTGGGATTACAAAAGTGCACTACCACGCCCGGCCTTAAAAATGTTTTAGGTGATCAACTTTACATGCATTCTAATACAAAAATAAATAGAAAAAAATAAAAGTAGAGTTTGGTGGCACCCCCTATAGTTCCAGTTACTCAGGAAGCTGAGGCAGGAAGATCACAGTATGGAGACCTACCTGTGCAACTTAACAGGACCCTGACTCAAAAATAAAACTAAAAAGGCTGCAGGATGGGCCAGGGATTTAGCCCGGCAGCAAAAGTGCCTGTTTGGCAAGCACAAGGTCATGAGTTCCAGCTCCAGTACAAAAAAAAAAAAAAAAAAAAAAGAATAAAAAAATGCTGGAGGCTCTAGCTCTGAGAGGCCTTGAGTTCAACCCCCACCAGCCCTGCGAAAAACACAACAAAACAAAAAAAAATCTCAGACACAAGCTTCTCAAACCACACCCAGAAAAAGCGATACAAGGAGGCCTGGAAACCTTCTCTCTAAAACTTCTGGGGTTCTGGAAATTTTTCACTTCCCTCCCAGCATTTCTACGGCCCTCCTCGCCACGAAAACACTCAGGCGGCGGCAGACAGCTCCTCCAGGACCTGCTTGGAGGTAGCGCGCAAAGCGCAGGCTCCCTTCCCCGGTGACCAGCTACACCACTAACTGTGGGGCACCGGTCTGCTCCACTCCGAGTGCCCTCCCGAAGGTTATGCACCCCGGAAGGCAGCGTCCATCTGCCCGCAGATGGAAGCCAGCCCAGTATCTGCCTCCCGGTAGCGCTTTGATACATATGTGAAAAGCGAGTTCGAAAAGGACTAAAACTGGTTTATAAAAGAAAGAAAAAAAAATCCCACCGAGGTTTCCCTGGAGCGTTCCCCACTCGGCCCGTCTCACCTGCCCATTTCCTGGCTTGGCCATGGTTTTCCGGGCGCGGTGGACCTTGGGCTGCCCCTCTGGACTGACCGTGCTGGCTGGAGGGGGTTCAGGCCCTGCGGCTGTGGTCCCCTGGGCCCCGGGCATATTCAGCAGCCGCATCGCCAAACTCTGGACTGAGGGGGGCGACTTTGCGGCCCCAGTCATTGACATCTTGGCCCGGCTGGCACAGGCGCCCCCCTTGCTGGGGGACGAGGGGAAGGACTTGGTGGCGTGGCCTAGGAGAGAGGCGCAGGGCAGGAGGCCAGGTGAGAAGGCCGGCGGGAGCAACCCGGGGAGCGATCTGCGGAGGGATCCCCGCCCACCCTCGCGCTCCCCGCCTCTCACCCAGCAGGACTCGGCCTCCGTCTCCCTCCAGATTCTCGGGTTCATCCCCGCTGATCAGCGTGGCCCCCACGGGGGTGTCGGCCCTCTCATCGCCCACGGTGACAGTGACAGAGGCCGGAGAGGAGGGGCCGGCCGGCTCCAGGGAGTCGGGGCTGGCCTTGGGCAAGGGCTCCTCACTACGAGGGGTGTCTCCCAAAGCACCAGGAACTGCACGGGAGGGGAGCAAGAAAGTTCAGGGCCCAGGGCCCCCGATCCTGGGTCCCGGGAGATGAAGGTCCGGCGGGGCGGTCTGCGCCGCACTCACCTCTCTCGGCAGCTCCTCGGGGCTCCTTCTCCAGCAGCAACGCACCCATCTCAGCAGGGGTGTCCCCCTGAGAGGGCAGACAGGAGACAGCAGCGCCGGTCAGCCCGGCGGGGAGCTGGGGCGCCCAGGACGCCTGGGCCCTGGGAAGGGACAGCAGGCTCCGGGGCCTACCTCTCCCTCGGTGGGGGCCGCCCCGGCCTCGGCCGCGGCTGCCCGGAGGGGCCGCACGCCCCCTCCCCCGCGCCCGCATCAGCCCCCGCCCTCTCGGGAGACCTCGCATCTCGGAGGCCGAGAGGAGAGGAGGGGGCGGGGCCTCCGCGCCCCGGCCCCGCCCCCTCCTCCCGGCTGCACGCGCCGCTCCCCCTTTGTCCCCCAGGCCGCGGGGACCCCGGGCACCAACCCCTCCGGCGCCCGCTGCCCCCCAGCCCGGCGGGCGGCCCCTCGTGCCCCTCGCGCGTGCTCCCGGGGCCCCGGCGCCCGCCGCCCACACCGGGGCAGCCGGCGGCGGCACGCGCGCCTCCGCGCCCACTCCCCCCACCTCCCACCCCCTGGTCCCCTCATCTGCCCCCGGTGCTGGCCCCCTGGATTGCTGCGAGTCCCGCCCGGGCCCCCCGGCCCCGTTGCACCCCCGGAGCATTGCACGGGCGCGCGCTTCCCCCGGGCGCGCGCGCGGGCATGCACCCGCCTCTCCCCCTCCCCTTCCGCACCTCGGCGGCCGCCGCCGCTGCAGCTCCCGCCGCCGCCGCCATCGCCGCTTGCGCGGGGGGCTGAGCCGGCGCGCGGCCGCCCCGGGTCACGTGGGCGAGCAGGGCGGGCGAGGAGGGGCCTTAAAGGGGCCTCGCGCGCGTTCGGGCCATTTTCCCCGAGAGCGGCCTGGGACCGGCAGGGCCGCCCGGAGCTGGGGACCGCGGGGGTGGGGGGGAATTCCTGTCCTTTCCCGCCTGAGCCTGCAGGGAACCGGGGGCGGGCCTGCCTGGGCCCGGGGGTGGCTCCTGCGTCCCCGTCTGGGTCTCGGTGACCAGCGCGGCGCCCGAGCCCCTTGGTTCCAGCTGCTGCGTGTGCTGGCACTCCGGAGCTTCGCCCTCCTGGTTGCTTTCCTTTCTAGTTCCTGGGCCTGCAGATAAGGCCTGGCCTCGGTGCTGGCCTCGCCTCTCTGACAAGCAAGGAAGGGGCCACGGGGCCATGCGGGGACACCGTTACTCTAGCGAGCTGCACCATCCCCACCACCCAGCCGCGTCCCCTTTTGAAAACCTGGGACTAAATGTCTTTTGTTTCCGCCATGAGCGCTCGAGGTCCAGGTAAGCCCAGCCGCTCGAGTGACGTCTTTTTGGTGACACTGTAGTAAGTGATCGTTTTTTTAGCTAAACACTTCATCAGCCGTCAGACACTCTGTGGGGAAGCCGGAAGGATAAGCAGCGCTGACGCAGCGGCAGGCAGGGAAGCCGCCCCTAGGTATCCCAGCTCCCTCAAAGTTTGCAAACGTCTGTACGGCTTCGCACGCAGTATTTGACACAGGCAGGTCTGTGGTCAGGGGAACCTGAGGCCATTTCAAGGCCTTCTGGGAACTGTAGTTCTTTTTGGTTAGGAACGTTCCAGAGCTTTCTGGGAATTGTAGTCTTGCCCAAAACCTAAAGCAAGTTTGCAGGTTTTTAGCTTTTCCAAATACATGAACCGTTTCTCCCAAACAAAAATGCCAGAACAGAGGCCTGTGCGCAGTATCAGAGGGTACACAGGCCACCTGTCCTAGCACTGATATCAAATCCTGCCAGGAGAAATCACGTGTGCGGCGCGGTCCCTGGCTAGGTGTTGGGGTTGCACAACTCGGGGAGGGGGTGTCCCTGGCTGGAGGTGCTCACTTGTCACGTTCAATAACCTGTCTGAATGGGGGATCCTTTGAGGTCGGGACCTGTGTGAGCTGTGACCTCTGGGTACTGCGGACACAACATCAAGAGGGAACACCATCTAGAGTGGGACAGTCATACACGCAGTTGCCAGAGTATAAAGAAAAAAAAATTAATTTTTTTATTCTGTGGAAAACAAAGCAGAAAAACTAAAACCCCAAACTCCAGAAAAAATCCTAAAAAATACGTCTTGTTTTCTTAAAAAATACTGTATGTCTCTACTCCTCTCCCTCCCACTAACAGCCCTCCTCTTGTGTCCTTTTTCTCTAAGTGCCCTGCCCCCCCAACCCCTTCACTATTCCTTGTTCTTGCTATTGTACCCCCACTTCCCAGTATCTACCCAGGAGGCTCACCCCCGTGTTCTCTTACCTGGCACTTTAACTTTGTCCTCCAATTTTGGTGAGCCACGTACCTGCAGTCCCATTTCCCCAGCATGCAAGAACTGTCTCCCTCTTCCTCCTCTGGGATTCAGTTGTTTCCCCTACCACTCCCTCGCCCCAAGAATCTACTCTAAACAGGAGCACCTCAGCTGTCTCCTGCCCAGCTCCCTCCCGTTTCCCACCCACCCACCCCTGCCTCAAGAAATGTCACAACCTTCTGTCCCGGGGGCAGCCTCGGCCAGGAATAAACCGTTCTCCAGTCCCTCCTCTTCTTCGTTCTATGGAACCCTTTTCCCTCCCTCCATAGAGCCATGCACCGCCATGAAAAGCAATCTCTGAGACCCCATATGCCCTTGGCTTTGTCAAAGAACCCTGTCCCTCGCTCCACCCTTTCTCTGGGAAGCAGGGTCCCCTCTCCCAGGAAGCTTTTCCCTCCCTCCCTCCCTCCTTCGGCCCCCCATTCTCCTGGCCTCTGCCCGGCCCCGCTAGCTAGCGGATGAGGACGTTGATCTCGGCCACGCTGGCCTCCAGCACGTTCTCGGCCGTGGTCTTGCCGTGCTGCTCCTTGAGGTGCCGCCGGATGGCGGGCTTGTGGGCGAAGCGCACGTCGCAGTAGGAGCAGCGGTAGGGCCGCGCGCCCGAGTGCAGGTTGAGGTGGTCGTGCAGCGTGGACTTCTGCGTGAAGCACTTGCCGCAGATGCCGCACGAGTGCGACTTGACGCCGCGGTGCACGTTCATGTGGCGGTTCAGGTTGCTGCTGTGGTTGAACTGCTTGCCGCAGCGCGGGCACATGAAGATGAAATGCTGCGCGCGCATGTGGAAGACCAGCTTCTCCACGCCCTGGAACACTTCCGGGCACTTGGTGCACTTGATGTTCTTTAAGGGGTTTCCACTGGAGAAGCCCCCAGGCAGGGGACCCCGGCTGCCCCCCGCCCCCAGGCTGCCCCCCGCCCCCCGGGCAGCCATGGCCACCGCCGCCGCTTCCACCAGGCCCGAGGCGGCCCCCACGCTGGCGCGGCCCCCCGGGATCAGCAGCAGGCCCTCCCCCTCGGCATCCTCGGACAGGCTGTAGCAGGCCTTCACCACACCCTGCGGTGGGGCCACAGTGCTGGGGGCCACGCTGCTCTGGGCCAGCTCCCCAAGGTGGCTGCTCACAGAGCCCCCGATCCCCAGACCCCCTCCCAGGCCTCCGGGGGGTTTGAGCCGGTGCGCCACCTCGAGGGCCGACTCCACCTTGACGATGCAGATGTCGGACACGTCCTCGTCCTCATCCTCGTCCTCCTCCTCGGCTTTCAGCTCCAGGTCCTCGTCCAGCGGGAACTCCAGCTTCACGGGCCGCAGGAGCGGAGGGGGCAGCGGGGGCGGGGGTGGGGGTTTGGGGGCTGGCTTGGGGGTCCTGGCCGGCGGGAGGAGGGACTTGGTGGCGCTGACGCTGCTCACGAGGCTAGCCTCGCTGACCCCATCCTCTTTGAGTCCTATCTTGGGCTCAATGAACTGACTGAGGGCGTTCCGGCACTTCTCCACCACGTGCTCCATCTGCAGGTAGGAGGCGGCCGTCAGGTAGTTGACGATGTCCCGAACGGCGAACTCCAGGGCACCGGTGTAGCAGGACAGGAGCAGGTCGGCCACGATGCGCGCGCTGTGCATCAGAGAGACCTGCAGCTCGGAGCTGGGGTTCAGCAAGAACTGGTCCCGCAGGAACGGTGAGCAGGCGGCCAGGATGACCTTGTGGCCGCGGAACTTGAGGCTGTCGGCCACGATGGTCACGTCGCAGAACCGCTCCTCTGCGCGGAGCTGGTTCATATTCCGCAGCGTGGCGGCCTCGTGGCCGGGCAGCTGGAAGCGCAGGACTTCCACCCCAGAGGCCATCGCGGCGGGAGTGGGCAAGCCTGGTTGGGAAGGAAACCGGTCAGAGACAAAGGTCTCGGGCTCTCCGAAGCCCAGGCTCCGGGCCCTTCGCCCCCGTCCTTGCCCGGTTCCCGCAGCATCAGATCTCCCAGGCTTCACGCCTCTTCCTCAGTTTCCCCAACCCGGGGGAGGCGCTGTCCCTCCGAAGAGGGAGGCGTGGTTCCCGGGGGCGGGGCAGCGGCGTCCACACCCCCCAGTGCAGCGCCCGCGAGGAGGAGAAAGCCCGCGCGCCCTCGGGAGAAGGACAGGGAGGGGGGGGCAGAGACCTGGACCTGTGGATCTGGGGTGGCCCCGGCTGCAGGCGCTCACCCCGCCCCTTCGCCCGTCCCCGGACCCCCAGAGCCCCCTCTGAGCCCTCCCCCTGCCGCCTGCGCGCGTCGTGCACGCCCCCCTCCCACGCTGGGGCGCCGTGGCACGCCCCCCAGCCCCGCGGCCCGGAGTGCACGCGCCTCTCACCTGGCCGGGTTCCGCGCGCTGTGTTTTCCCCCCCTATGTCCCCCACCCCCCAGGGCCGGCGGCGCCCCCCACACACGGGCTGGGCCTGGGCAGCGCGCAGGCGCGGGGGTGCACGGGGCGCGCGCGCGGGGCCGGCTCCGCGTGGGCGTCAGGGGGAGGGGCGGGGGCAGCTCGTGCCGTGTGTTCCAGGCCCCGCGCTCGGCGGCGTCGCGAGGAGTCAGGGAGGAAGAAGAGGGGAGGGAATTAAAGGAGCAGGATCCCCCCCTTCCCGACCCCCCTTTCTTCACGGGCACCCCCTCGCGGTTAAAGGGCCGGACAGCCGTGCCTCCCCTTTGGCCAGGATTATTTGTCCGCCAGAGCGGAAATACGTTCCACACCCCCCCTTCTCGCTCCCCCTCCTCTGTGCCTCTGGGGCCCGCGCCCGTCTGCGCGTGCGTGCCAAGTGCCGCGCTGAGGCCGCTCGTCCGGCCCGGCCCGCCCCCGCTGCCGCCGGCCCACTCGCGCCCTCGCGCGCCCACTGGCCCGGGGCCCCCGGGCTGTGCCTGCCGGGTCTCCGCAGCCTCGCGGCCACCTGTGCCCCGGCGTGGCGCCGCTGCCGCCCTGCACTGCAGAGCGGGCCCTGGGGTGCAGTGGCGGCGTTTCCAGGGCCCGGGCCAGCCCAGTCCGCCGCTGCCCGAGCGTTTGATGGCTGTTGCCCACGTGTGAATCCTCTGCTAAGTTGTGCGTGATTTCTCCAGCCACACTTCCAGACTTTTCCAAGTCTTCTGAACCTCGTAACCGCCCCCGTGCCTCCGGGCTGGAAACGTGATTGCGCTTTCCACAAAGCCTTTCTTGTTCTTCCACTTGGGGGGCTCACTCTAGGTCACGCCCGGCCTCCCGTTGCTGCTCGGCCTCCCGTTGCTGCTCGTGACTGATGCCCCAGGCAGACACCTCCGCTTGTGCCGTGGGTGACCTCGCCCATGTCACCTCTGCTAAATGGTCCATCCTGGGCTTAACCCCTCTATTTATGTGACCCTGGCTGTTAGCATGAGCGCATGATGTTCAATCTTTACCCTCCATTGACCCCTGTCACCTCCAGAAAAGCTCCAGCGCCCTAAACAAAACCTCTCCTCAATGCTTCTCTTTGTGTCACCCCCAAACTCAGCGCATCTTCACAGCTGCACCCCCAGGACCCCCTGGAAGGCTGGTCCGGACGGCCTCCTCCCTCGCACCCGCGGCGCCGTACCCTCCTTGCGTTTCCACCCTCCGAGTCCTGGTGAAGGTGCCCGTGTTCCTGCCAGTTGCCTCCTCCGTGAGCTGGTGCTTTCCCCTTGCATCTCAGCTCTGACGCCACCGCGGCTTGTGCCTGGTCCGCCAGGAGACTGTGAGCTTCCCGAGTGTGGGATTGCATGATGGGCTGCGTTTTGCAAATTAAAATCGCCCAGTAAATGACTGTTGAAGCCATTCCTCCCGTCTTGGCCAGTGTCCACCCATAAAATGCTTATTCCTGACTTCAACTCAGTCCCCAAGCTCTAGGGGTATTTCCGTGCAGTCTTGGTATCTGCTTGTCCCTTTGGTAGTCTCTGACTTTGATGCCCCCACCCAGGCCTGGATTTTAAAATGCCTTTTTGGAGAACTCAAGGAAGAACGCAGGCTTCTGTGTCCTCGAAGCTGTACAGCGCTGCGGGCTGCGGGAGGCCCTTGGGTGGGCACTTGGTGCTCTCAGTGTGGCATCGTGGCTTTGACTTGAAGGCCTGGGCGCCTCACAGGCCTAAGTGAGCCGGGTACACAGGAAGCCCTGCAGCAGGGGGAGTGCGTCTCCCTTTTACCTGTTTGGGGTACAGACTGTGAGGTTTTCAAAAGAGCTTAGAAGATTCTGTTTTCCCGTCTCACCTCTTCCTCACTACCAGACCTCAAAGGAGCGTTCCCATTCCAGGGAGAATGGAAATACAAAAAGCTGTCTGGTCAAGAACCAGAGTTTGTAGGGTTTCAAATCCTGTCCTCTTCTTGCTTTTCTCCTTTCTGGGAAGTGTGGGTGGCACAGGGGCCGTAGTCTCAGCCTGTAGTGCAGGATGGGGCACCCTTGGTGGCTTGGAGCTGAGAGCTGGTGAGCCCTTCCAGTGCATGGTCCAACCTTAGTTATAGCCTCTGCGTGTGTGTGTGTGTGTGTGTGTGTGTGTGTGTGTTGAGAGCAGGTCTCACTGTGTAGTGCAAGCTGGCCTTGAGTTCACTATGTAGCGCAGGCTGGCCTTGAACTCATGTCGATCCTCCTGCCTCAGCCTTCTGAGTGCTAGTACTGCAGGCATGTGCCACCACTCCTGACAGCAATCATTGACACTTGTCCTTGTTGCTTAGCCTCTGCCCTCGTAATACAAGGGGTGCTCCTGGTCCTCTTACCTTATAGGACAAAATACCTTGGCCAAGTGTCAGGAGCAGTTGATTCTCAGTCCTTAGTGGGCTTTAGAAATAAAGATGCAGGAAACAGCTATGAGACAGAAGGTCAAACTTCCAGCCCAGGTCTGAAGTCATCTATGTCGGGGACCACAAATTCGCAGTGGCTCATTTTGCATATTTCCCTATGGGTTAAAAGGGAGGCTCGGGATTATTGCTGCCACCTATCTGAGATTTCCCATGGACTCTTCTTGGCATATGACCATCTACGACATTTGAGGGTTCCCAGGATTATACTTGCCCATTGAATCATAAACCTCTGAGTCTTGCACCAAAATGGAATCTTTCACCAACCCCGCCAATCACTGTGTACACCTAATAAATAGTGGCTGTTCTGCCGGGCGTGGTGGCGCACGCCTTTAATCCAGGCACTCGGGAGGCTGAGGTAGGAGGAGCGTTGTGAGCTTGAGGCCAGCTTGGGCTACCACGCGAGCACAAGGCCTGAACTACACAGTGTGACTCTGCCTCAAAAAACCAGAGCTGGGAGTTTGGCTCAGTGACTTAAGCGCCTGTCTGACAGATGTGAGGTTGTGAGTTCAATCCCTGGTGCCGCAAAAAAAAAAAAGTGACTGTTCTGCAGCCACTGTTTTGGAGACATCAACTTCCCAGCCACTCATGTGTTACTAAACTTGTCTCTTTTTTCTTTTCTTTTTTTTTTTCTTTTTTTTTTTTTGCGGCACCGGGGATTGGGGTCCTTACAGCCTGCTGGGCCTGGAGCCACTTCTCAGCGTGTTTGTGTGTACAGCCTGCCTAGAGAAGCAGGCGGAGGCTGGCGACACATGCGGCTTGAGGCACCGCTGTCGGTCACTAACAGAGGAGGGCAGCGGCCTCTGTAACCCAGCCTAGGAAAGGTCGGAAGTTTCTCCGAGACGTTCCGAGTGCCTTTGACTCTCAGCACAGACAGGGGTAACTGCAGCCCCCAGCAAGCAATAGGGTTACAGGCAGCTGAGTTGGATAGAAATATTCTAGGCAGTCAGAGAGGGCTGGGCCCTTGGAGGAGCCAGTGCAGAAGGCCAGATATCCTGCAGCCTTGGAGGAGACAGACACACCCGCTGTGGGCCAGATCTCAAGGTAAAAGACCAAACAAATGCACCCACATCCTAAGGATAAACATCAGGAATATATATATATATATATATATATATATTTTTTTTTTTTTTTTTTTTTTTTTTTTGTGGCACCAGAGATCGAACTCACAACCTCACACCTGCCAGACAGGCACTTAACCCACTGAGCCAAACTCCTGGCCCTGGTTTTTTGAGGCAGGGTCACACTGTGTAGCTCTTGTTGTAGCCCAAGCAGGCCTCGAACTCACAACGCTCCTCCTACCTCAGGCTCCTGAGTGCTGGGATTAAAGGCATGCGCTGCCACGCCTGGCTAGGGATTGATGTTCCAAATAGGCAGCCTTCACCTTGATACTTTGGTCACCTGGAGGATGCCTGAAGAAGCCACTAATCCAAACGCCTACAGGCAAAGCCCCTGTTCCTGCTGTGTGACTCGCTTCCCTATTGGATCCTGGTTTAGTCAATCTTATCTGAGCAATTATAATCTTACTGGCTGACCATAGTTCTGTCCCAACTCATGCCCGCTCTGTGAGTTCCCATTTTTCCCCACTGTGGACCCGCCTCGCCTTGGGTTTTTGCTCTGTAAAATCCCTAAGAAAGACAGAGTCCTCGGCAACCCGCTCGGGACCCCTTCTGTCTCTCTCGGACAGAAGCTTTCTTTCTCTCCTTAAATAGATTCTGCTCTTATCTTCCTTGGTTCCTAAAATTCATTCTCCGATGTTAGAGGACACGAGCTCGGACCGGACAGCCGTCGGCCGGGAGAGGCTTTGCCTGCATCGGTGGGAAGGAGGAGGGAGTCGGCCTCGGCCCGTGGTCCCCAGGCTGCTGCAGGAGCTGGCCTGCATCACAGCCCAACTGTTGGGGCAAAATAACAGACTTACAGATATTTCAGGATTAACTGGAAGACTGGCCAAGTTGCTGTTCTGCTGTCTCTGATGAATTCAGTTGACCCTGGCAAGGTCAGAGTGATTGCCTACACCTTAAGTTGGGCTGACCTGGGCTCCTTCAATCAAGTCTCTCTCTCCAGAACAACTGCTATATTATGGTAATGTCTTTAACCGCTTTCATTCAGTCAAGTCCATCTCTCCGGAACAATTCCTGTATTATGGTAATGTCCTCAGGTATGCCCATTCTGTAAGAGCCCGCTCCCCTGGGTCCTGGAATGTTTCTATTCTCTCAAGACCAGCCTGTCTGTCAATATGTGATTCAATGTCTGTAACCACTCATGTAACATTTGGTCACTTGCTTTGTACCTCCCACTGCTAATTCTATATAGACTAAACTCCTCCCTGATTCGGGGTGGTTGCTTGGGAGGAATTATCCCTGCAACTGTCCACTGGTGTGAACTCCAATAGTCCGCTGGTGTAAAGATTAAATGCTGCCATCTTATCTCCTCGGTGCAAAGAGTCTTCCTCTTGGTTTGGCTTGGCTTGGCTTGGTTTGGCAAATTGTCCTCAACACAACGGCCACAGCCTCGCTCTTTCCACTGCGGCCCTCGCTCTGCTCTGCCCGCAGGACCTGAGCCCCGCTGGCCACCGTGGGCGGCACTGCCTTGTCGCCAGGGCTCCGCTCCGGAGACGAGATCCTGCCCCGCTCTGCGGCTCGCAGGGCCACCTCTTGGCCGTCCCGGCCGCTGGCTGGCGGCGCTGCCTCGGGGTGTGCTCGGCCCCTCCTGCCCCGAGGGGGTTCCATTCTCTGCAGCCCCACACCTTTGACCCCGCCTGGCAGGCCTGGGGACATGGTGACAGGTTCTCCTCGAACCTCATCCGTCTGGACACAGCCATGGTCCCCCACACCTTGGCCAGGCTGTGTCAGACCCCCGCCCCTCCCGGCTGCTCGTGGCACTTGGCTCGGGCGGCTGTCCCCAGCCTGTCTATGTCTGTGCAGGGGACACAGTAGGTGAAAAAAAGAACAAAGCACTGGAAAGTCTGTGGAGAGTCCTCAGAAAGCTGGGATTGGAGGTCCCATTGACCCAGCTGTTCCCTTCTGGGTATCTTCCCGAAAGAACCAAAAATATCTCATCACAGTGATCTGTGTGCACCTATGTTCATAGCTGCCTAATTCGTAATAGCTAGATCATGGAAGCAGCCTAAATGCCCCTCGACTGAGGAATGGATAAAAAAGATGTATTTCTACGTAATGGAATACTACTCAGCTATAAAGAACAATAAACTAGACATTTTCACTCTTAAATGGATGAGTACTGAAAATATACTTCTCAGTGAACTAAATAAGTCACACATATGTATTGTTGCACTGGTATGATGAACTGAGAATCTATGTATATAAAAAATTAGTTAAGACAGTTAAAAAGAATTTTGAGTGAAAAATAGTTTTCTCAGGGTCATCTTCGGATTTTGTTTTTAATGTGAAATGTTTATTTGAAAACAATAGAGCAATTGTAATAAAAAAGATGGTTATATAGCAGATTTCTTTTGTGTGTGTGGCACTGGGGATTGAACTCACAACCTCGAGTCTGCTAGACAGGTGCTTAAGCCACTGAGCCAGACTCCCAGCCCAATTTTTTTGAGACAGGGTCACACTATGTAGCCCAGGCCAGACTTGTGCTCGCATTGTTGCCCAAGCCAGCCTCGAACTCACAACGCTCCTCCTACCTCAGCCTCCTGACCTCCTGAGTGCTGGGATTAAAGGCGTGGGCCACATGCCCAGCTTAGCAGGTTTCTCTTGATTCATTGAGGCAAAAGTTTTGTGCTAATAATTTGTTGGATAATGTTTCATGTCTATATTTTTTATCCTAAATAATTTCTGAGACTATAATAATATGCAATGTGCTGATGATTGTTATTCTCTTATTGGCTGGTTGTGAAATTGTTTTGTTTTGCTTTCTTTCCTTTTGTTTAAAATAAAAAATAAAAAAAAGAATAAGATACCTATATCTATATCAATATGTACATGTATGTATATATATATTTTTTTCCATAGAATCTTTCTTTTTCTTTCTTTTTTTTTTTTTTTTTA